>OOFG01004994.1:8416-18527 GCA_900323295.1 Molva molva
GCACGGTTGAGTCTGTTTTAATTGGCAGGAATGTATGTTTGTGCCCCCTTTTCAGCCGGCGTTTAAAACAATGAGGGGTTTAAGAAGAGCCTATTGTAGGGGTTTTCGTTGTGCTTCCTGGCAGGAGGAGCTCTCTTTCAAAACCCAAAGGTTGCTAGTTATATTCTATAAAAAATGAAATGCATAGCCTATAACATGTAACACAGAGAACAATAATATGTTTATGTTAATATTCCGCTGTGCTCTTTGTTTTATGCTACACCAACATACTGGTTTTATTATTTATTCCTCCAACTGCAGGCTACAATACCAGGCTTGTCGAAGATATTCTCCCTGTTTTCCATGCCTTTACATAACCTCATGCATTACGTAGTAAATACATATATATATATAAATAATACTAAAGGGTTTCTGCCCATAACTTATTTTTCTAGCCTGCATTGGCCTTTAATGGGGAAGCTGTTGGTGCATCTAATTAGCAATTTGGTTCTGCTGAATAAATGAGTTATCGGGGCGATTTCGGCCATCATTACTATATAATTTGAGAGGGCGACTATTAAGAGGGAACAGCGGGAAAACTGGGTAGGGACAGAAAGGAAAGAGAGAAGGGAAGGACTGATGGACAGAGCGATGGCTTTTACTCCTGAGAGAGAACGTTGATTTAACTCTTTATTTATTGAACAGTGGATGCAAAGTTGATGCTAGCCATGCTACTGCTTATGCATATTATACTTATGCTGCTCATTTATAAGGCAGGTAGGATAGTAGTGGTTAGGGTGTTTTACTCCTTCAAAAATTTTCTGGGTTCAATCCCCAATGCCCGCAGTCTACTGATAGGCATCATTCAGCAGGATGCCCTAACCCCTGCCTGCTTCTTAATTCAGTATTTAGAACCATTTACTGTAAGGTACTTTGGATAAAAGTGTCTGCTAAATGACTAAATAGTAATGAGTAAATACTACTACAGTAGGATCATAATTGTCTCATTAAGTATCCACACTCATTCATTGTATTACATGACTATGTGATGTTAGGCTTTTATAAAATACATTTGATTATGAAATTATTCTTAAATCGTTACAGTGTAATATTCTATCTAATAATTAAAAATAAAGATACTGTGTTATACTGTCCAGTCCTTTCTGTTGTGACACCCAAATGTCCGGTTTGGGCTTAATATAGTACTATCTTATATTACCTTGTCAATATCATGCATGACAAAGGTATTTCTCCATATTAGTACAGTTTTGAAAAGTACGGCACAACAATGGTTCACCCAACACCAAAATGTTGACAGTTTCAACCCAAAACAAAGGGTCTGAAAACACCAGCTTGTTGACTCAGACTACCTCTCTCAAGTGCTGGTCAATGTTTACTGGAGCGCCGGACAAACAAACAGAGGCGTCTGGTATTTGGCCTCCTCATCCCCACCCAGAGGGTAGTGATGTCACCGGGGTGACGCGTTGCATCATCATGATCCGATCAACCGTCCAATCAGATAGAGTTTGCCAGCTGACAGCCATCCAACCCGAGGGATCTGGCCGGTTTCTCTTTCTTTCTTCTTTCTTTCATTCTTTTTCTTTCTCTCACTTTTCTCAATTCAAGTCAATTTGCAAAATATATTACAATATGGTTATATTATCTCTCTCTTCTGTCCATTTTCCTCTCTCTCTCATTCTCTCGCTATCTCTCCCTCTCTTTTTTAGTCTGTGTGTCTCTCTCTCTCTCTCTTGCTCTCTCTCTCTCTTTCTCTCGCTCTCTTGCTTTCTCTCTCTGCAGACTGGCACCTAACCCCTCTCAACTCATCACCCTGCAAAGGAAAACTGAAATAATATAAAATATACAAACACACATACTGGCACTACCATGCCCACAAACTCACAAACACACATATTGGCACGCAAACACTCGCTGTGTTGTGGCAGAACCTAACGCAGAGTAAATAACTCTAAATCAAGAAAAAAGTTTCAGCTTTTCTTCTAAAACTATGTGGGACACACACACACACACACACGTCAGCTCACTTCCCCTCTAAGCAGCTGTGATGTATATGTTGATGTGTAGTGCATGTACACAACACTGCGCAGAATGCAATTAGAACAGCTTGTACACTCATCAAGTACATCTCTGTTTGTCGTCCCACCCGGCCCTTGCCTGTGGCGTTCTGTTAAATGTTCAACAAACTAGCTGATGTCTCAATAACGCGGTGATCTGTGGGTACCATAGATGGGACGGCGTGGTGGAGCTGGGCCGTTAGCACTTGGAGGTTTCTGGGGCTTTCTTAATTAGTCATTGCAACGCAATGCTGGCACCTTGCTTAATCGCTTGGATAGAATTACAATATAAATACCAATTCAGAGGCTGTGTGTAAATGCTGCACAACACAATCAGACTCATTGTGTGGCCAATGGAAACTTACAGGGTTGGCGTAGAACAGGGGTGCTCAAAGTTGTTGGCTCAATTGAACAAAATGTTATCTCACCAGTGATATATCAAAACATGTTACAAATCATTTTGAAAATGCAAAAGTTTATGGTTGTGTGTCAATATTATATTCTCAATAACTTCTACTAGTTCACTCAAAAACAACCTTAAATCATCATTTTAACATGGATTGGTTGTAATTTGTGTGACACATTTGTGATGCATACATTTATCAAGTTTCATACAACTGATTGTTCGAACTGATTATGTACTTATACTTTTTGTATGTCTATTTTTTAGGGAAAAAACACATCCCTCTAGATGTAACCAAACTCAAGAGGTGTTTTACAACAATGAATATGTGGGCTGATGACCAGATACCATAGTAATTCTGGCCACACCCCGAGCTCCCTCTGGCTTAGGCAGTCTCCACAGTTTCCACACCAATCTTCTGCGATGCCTCTAAACAGCATTCAGACGAATAGAGGACACAGCACATTTGGACATCTAGATACGTTCTGAACACTTTACAGCATTTCTTTAATCAGCGTCTCGTATAAACACACACACACTGACCCACCACAGTGGGGTTGGACTGCAGTGTGTGTTGATTCTGGGCGAAGCTGCACGCTCCCACATTACCTCGTAACACTAGCCCATCTATTTATTACTCTCTCTCGCATAATTATTGACTGCAAGCAGTTTGCCAGAAAACAATCTTCATCTCCTTGGCCACTTGAAGAACCTGGCGAGAACGACTTCCATTACAAGCTTAAATTCACATTTCCATTTAACTGGCTGCACCGCTTCAATAGCTGCACAGTAAAAAGGCAAACCTGCCTACATTTGCCATAATTAGCACTCGAGAGAATTTACGCAATGCTATGTCTTTACTTCACTCAATTAACTTTCAACATGTGCCTAATAACCAGAGAGATGTAACATATTGAAAGGGTGGCAGCTGTTTTCATAACTGAAACATTTCTGAACTACAAAAATCAACACTAATCTACATGACTTCACCTCTGCCCAAGAGAGGTGAGGAACAAAGAAGCAAAAAGAGTAGAAAGAAAAGCCTGTGTTTTCTAATCACTGGAATGTGAAGCGTAATGTGTCCCTGCAATGCCTTAATGCCTCCTGCTTGGTATGCTGGATAATTATTATAATCACCTGTTCCTAAGTAATTCCTCAATTATAAAACACATGTGTGGCAACTGTGTTTGAGAGAAAAACAACAGGCACATGCAACAGGGAAATTACTTGCTTTGGGTATTTGAATATGTATTGTAATTATGATTCCTCTTAATATTGGTTAGTCAAGGAATATCTTCCAATAAACAGTTGTGGAATATTCATGACTAGGATTTGTTTATTAAATTATTAATTACAGCTTATTATCATTGTAATCAGAAGTACATTTTTATATAACAACGTAACACATTGATAATTCCCTTTAAAAAGAGGTATTTCAAAATTAGCTCTGGTGTTTTTCTGAAAACTAAAATGAAGCAGATAATGAACTCCAAATCCTTATTTGTGAGATGATTCATTTTCTCTGAATAACAAAGCTTCTTAGCTTGGTTTCCATGGTGAGATGTTGACTAACCTGAAGCTTGTGAGCAGATGTGGGGCGTTTCTAGGATTTCAGCAAATTGGTGCTTAACCCGGACCTCAGGATGAAAATGTTATTATAATTTTTTCTATAAACAAGCTCTATTTTGCTGCTATTTTATGAACACCGGCACCTTATTTGCATTGAATAGGTCTAAGTGTACAAAAACATTTGTTTACTTTCAAGATTAATTATGAATTGTGATGTTAAATTGATGAGTAGGCTCTAGTTCAGGAGTGAACTAGAGCAACATTGTTTCGAGAGGGCATTGCTGATTTAGATGAAGAAAGTGAAGGGCCACACATTGAACACTGAAACATGAAACAAAAAGTGCTGAATTATGTTAAACTACATGGATTTGCTAGACATGACGACTTAGAGTAGGCTAGTGTTGTTGATGTTACCGATGTTACCGGTTTTGGATGCGCCACCGGTGGGATTTTATTAAAACTGTGGTATGACAAATATTTATTCAATGTTATAGCGTTGTCCCCACTAGTAAGTTGCGGCCATAGAAATAAGAGGTTGTGGCAAGCGGGTTGGTTTTAATAATGGGGTATATTATTGGGGAATAAAGGGTTTAATAATGAATGTATTTAGCACATATTTCAATGTTTAAACAAATGCAAAATATTAAAAAAAGCTCTACCTACTAAAAGGCCTAATAAATGTTGGTAATTTAATAAAAATGAATAAAACGTTGAGCAGGGTTGTTTCCTTTTATGGCGATCCGTCTCCCACCGTAGCGCCTGTATGATTCTCTTCATTTGAAAAGCGCTCCTGTTGTGCAATTTCCAACTTATTTGTAGGCTTTTGTCATACTATGGAAGCCGGGTTTCTTCAGAAGCTTTTAGGATTCATTGAAGCTCTGCCGTAACCGAGTTGGACTCGGACCGATGAGTGGATCGGAAAGCCTCTCACCTCCAAGCAGCAATCCTACGTGATATTGTAGTTTTACTTTTTGTGTTATTAAATAACACATTTGGTTCATGAATTGAACCGCTTTAGAAATGAAAAGGAAAAAAGGTTCAGTAGATGAACACGCGATGCTGTAGCAGTTGGCTCCCTGCTGGCTCCGATTCACACAGGGTGAGATATGCACTGGGAATTTCAGAAGAACATCCATCGGTGTGAGTGTGTATATAAATGTATATATAGTATTACAGACTCACTGTAGTCATCCGCCTTGAGATTCATTAACATCATATCTGTTTTTGGGGGGTGGTTCTGTTTCCACCTGAGGCCGTTGCGGGCCGGATGAAGGGGATCCACTGGCCGGTTCCGGCCCTGAGGCCGTGTGTTGCCCATGTAGGCTGTAGATGTTAGGCGTTACTATTAGTATTTAATAGAAGCAGAATACTTCTCACCTGCTATCATTAAACATTTATTGACATTAGTTTATTGGAATATTACATTTTCTTTCACACACACACACACACACACACAAACACACACACACACACACACACACACACACACACACACACACACACACACCCGACACACACACAGACACACAGACACACACATACACACACACACACACACACACACAATTGTCAGATACAGATGGTGCTGTGTATAACAATGACAACCCTGTAACACAAAATGCCCGCGTAGTGTGAAGTAGATCTGCTGCTTGAATGACACAAAGAAGACCCAAAGCATCATTGGGTTTTTCATCAATGATATCACATTATTTCCGAGGGCTTTACTGCATGAATAGATCCGGGCAATTTTTTTATTAATCTTATTTTGGTTTTAAAAAAGAGATATGTTTTTGGGGAATCCGGGGCTATTCAAAATCATTCAGGGTTGCAGCCTGCCAACGCCGCTGAGCAAGTGTGTGTGAAACCCAAACTGTAAACCACATATCAGGTCAGTGTAAGGGTCAGGTCATCAAGTATTCCTGTTTTGGGAAAATGAAATAGTATTAATAGTATAGTAGGGGGACTATGGGAGGTGGACCTGTAAATATGCACCTTTTCCACCTTTCCGACTCATTTATCAGAATATGTTGATTCACATTGATCCCCATTGTTTATTTGGTTTTAACAAACACGTTACGTTGTATCAGTAGTAGTAGTAATAGTAGTAGTAGTTATGGTAATATTAGCAATGATAGTGCTCTTGGTACCTGGTCAAGACCTGTAGCTCAAAACAATTATGGTACTACAGTAATACAGTATGGTACTACAGTATTACATTATGGTACTACAGTACTACAGTATGGTACTACAGTATTACATTATGGTACTACAGTACTACAGTATGGTACTACAGTATAACTGTATGGTGATACAGTACTACAGTATGGTACTACAGTATTACATTATGGTACTACAGTACTACAGTATGGTACTACAGTATTACTGTATGGTGATACATTACTACAGTATTGTACTACAGTATTACAGTATGGTACTACAGTATTACAGTAGGGTACTACAGTACTACAGTATGGTACTACAGTACTACAGTATGGTACTACAGTACTACAGTATGGTACTACAGTACTACAGTATGGTAAGCACTTAAAGGCCCTTGGGCAGATACCTGCTAAACGGCTGCGACCAGCTGGCTGTTGCCTTGCGCAGGGGTGACCTTGGTGTATGGTATATGGGTGTGACTCAGTGTGGGTTATTCATTATTTAGCAGACACTGGAATTGGCTACAATTATTCGACAATGCTGTATAAATTCAGCCAACTTTAGGCTTAATCTAGAGTCATTAAAGATACAGAAGTGATTGTGGGACAGGATAATTAAACCACAGTAATATAATGTTGCAGGGAGGACGTATTCGGCGATAAGCGTAATGGGTTGACAGAGCCAGTCCTGGTGCTTTGGGAGGGACAGCAGATGTGAGAGAAACACAAGAGCTGATGAACAAAAGGGTGATTAAGGTCCAACAGAATCAAATCAAACTGGTTTTCTGATTAAAAATGTACATCTGCTGGCTGTTTAGGCCTGCCGGCTTGTAGCAGGCAGGGTTTTAATGGCTCAAACGGGAGGAGAACATGGAGGAGGTTGAGTGATGCAGCTGGTAGCCGTGGATCACCAGTAGAATCTTCTTCTGCCTTCGATAACGCCGGGCAACACGCCCTATTGATTTTGTATTGGACGCGATAACTTCCCTGGCCAGCTTGCGTTGGTTCTTCAGTGCTTGCGGCATGTATAAAGGGGTGAGACAAAAGTTTACCTTTGGTTAACTTCCTGCAAATTAATTTGTTGTCTGCAACTTGTTTGGCTATTTGATTGGACAATCAACATTGAGTGAGCACAGGTGCGCTCCTGTTGATATTAATTACCTGGTTTGAAGCACTTCCATCAGTGACGTTGTAAATTCCCAGAAGCAGAAGCCGGAGAGGCAAAGCAGCGCGCTGCTTCACAATGTCCTTCACATGGCATGGTGTCTGGGGGGGCGTGTGGTATCAGCCATGATCTGTACTGCAGTATTGATTTGCCCGCGGAGATGGCACCACGAGAGCAGCCATAGATAGTGACCATCACCTAACCAATACTAACCATAACAAAGATCAACGGATCCCATGGAGAGAGCTGAATCCCAACTAAGGAAATACAAGGTAGATGAGCTGAAAACAGTTTCATACTAATGGAGTAAGATTCCATCCACAATGTCCCACTGGGATCAGCCAGCTTGAATGGAAGATATTTGAGATGTATTTCCATCGTGTGACAACATAATGCATGCTTGAACTCCAACCTCAAATATTCGGGACAGCAGATTGACTCAAACCCTTACACACAGTTGTTATTTTTGCCAAATAAAGCCTGGGTTGTGCCAAGACAGGATCTGGACAAAACAAATGTGTCTTTGTAACATATGCAACTGAATAAATTCAACACCCTATGCTTCAAGCATAAATTTACCATTTTATGACAAGCAGATGTCATTCAAATTCATCAGATTTAAGAGGAAATATTGCAGCAGATGCAGTGAAGCCCATGAAGACTTCTGCCGTTTGGGGAGAGTGGAGGAGGAGAGGTGGACAGCCATTATCTATGCCGATGTGGAGGTTGACCAGGGATTATTTGACCGGTGTCGGGTTCACGTCCCACATCCAGATCCATCTCCAGCACGTCGATCAGCGTCTGGAGCGTGTCTCCATTAGCCTGTCCCGTGGCCTTCTCCTGTCTCCCCACCCTGCCATCCATCGCTTGGGTGTCACCCCACCTTAATTGGTGCGTGGTAATTATCCAATCACACAATATTAAGTGTCTTATTTGTGGAAATGTGGTTGCTGGAAATGAATAGTTATTGATCAGCAACACTGACATTCAACTTACTCCTTTTTCGCACATTAGTCCTGCATTGATTGCTGGCAGCGGTGGCTGTGTGCGATACGTACAATCGACCAGAATCCTAATGTGCGGTACAGGCTTGACCATTAGATCCATCCATTATCACCGGCCGCCGTCTATAGACCTGTCACAAAGGCCTTCTGGGAAATTGGCTTGGAGACATGATTGGGATTGTGGCTGGGGGAGGCCGATTTGGCTGCTCTGGAGTCTGTCGTTGCTATATTGTCAACATATCACAGCCGGACTGCAGGGTTGCAGCTTCCAATTTGAATGGATACGTGGGAAGTGTTTTAAGCAAGTGGCTGGTTATTAATTGGAAGTGTAGTTTTTAGATATTTCTTTGGTCGTTCTTTGTTTTTGTGTTGGTTGGAATACAGCAACACTGTTGCTGTATTTTTATTAAGTATAGAAAAGGATTTTGTGATTCAAGATGTTGATGAATGGGTGAGGTGTGTAAAATAATTTGAAAGGTATTTGCTATTAGTCTTGTTATTTTCTGATTATTATGTGACTTTGATTAAAAAGGCACTTTGAGTACTGCTCTGATGATTGTTCGAGGGTTTCGATGTCAAAATGTTGAATGAAATTGGAACCGTTCAAAATTCGATTTTCCACTCCACAAAATTGTGAGGTAAAACACAATTTTCCCAGGTGTTATAGGATGATGTAGCTGCTATTTCTCATTTTGTTTTGTGGAAATCTTGCAATGATGCATCACAACCTGTTTATGCCGCTGGTAACCTTGGCAGAAGGCCTTTATATATTCACAACAAGATCCGGAGATTCATCCCCTTATACCTGGCTGTCCATGCAGACCAATCCTTCTCTGTTCTGCATGTATGAGTAGGCCAGGATTGCTGGGGGTCTGAAGTTTGCAGGAGATCTATCATCATAACACAGGTAGGCAGTTTAATAACGCTGCCGGCGAGCGCTGGGCAACGATGGACATTTATTCAGCGTAACAGGGCCAATGTTCTGGGGCCGGCTGACAGGGGGGCTAGGCAGGAAAAATGACACCCAGTAGGCCCACCTCCGCAAGATCACCTGCTGAACTCCTAGCGGGGAGGTGGAGGAGGAGGTGTGGAGGGGGGAGCTAAACCTGGACTATCCTTTCAAACCATGGGTCGTCCTGAAAGGTAAATACAGACTAGAGATGTACAGAGACGTCCTTATCTGTATCTATTCAACCAACAATATACTCCATCTCCGTATCTGTATTTGGGTGTAAGACCAGGAGTGGGGGGTGGTTTATACCGAACGTTGCATTAAATCAAGGGCAAATGTATTTTCTAACCTTATCACAAAAATATTCTTTGATTGCAAACGACATAGTCCTAAACCAGAAATGCTAATTGTAGAAAAAAAGGCACTCCATGATTCCCAATAGTTCAGCACATCCAAAAATGATCCTTGAATGGAAATGAAATATTTTTATATCAGACGGGTTTATTTTAGTACTCATGGCCACAACAAAAAAAACCCTCAAATGAATAGCCAGGACAGGTTTTGTTTGTTGCCGACCCTGGCGCCAAACAGAAAGTATTATTCGGCCCGTAGGCCGGTGTATATCTTGCTCGCGGTGGATATTTAAATAATCCTAATATTCCAGCCTATATCAGCTGACAAAGGACTTCCAGCTACCTTACTTGTTCTGCGTCTAACAAGTGTTGAACCCAAGCGATCGCGAGTGACGGGCGGACTTACCAACTCCACTATGGGCGACGCCATTAATTTAACACTCATCGGGGAC
>OOFG01005024.1:7432-24220 GCA_900323295.1 Molva molva
GGGGGGTTATGGATGCATGGTTTTGGCCAGAGACACTGATGCACAGTGGTACACAGACTCATTAGGGGGGAGAAGACGTCACAATGAGACACATAGCGCTACGTTGTCAATGACGCCTGCATGGGTTCCTTAGTCATGAAGGCGGTTGCAGGTTCCAGACTCGCTTTCTTCGTGGAGTCTTCACCAAGAACTTATGACTCCAAACACCTTGCCGCCCTGGCTTCCGAGCATGCGTCAGACTGAGTCACATGGTCAAGACGAGAATGTGCCACGCGTTTACAATGCCATTAGTTTCAGCCTTAGTATTTGCTCAGTTTGTTGATTATTGGAAGAAAAAGCAAGAGTAAAGTCAAAGTGTTTCATTGTCAAATATGCAGTAAAATACATTCTCTCTGCAAAAATCGACTGAGATGTTAGTTCATCTCCATATTATGTACTTTGAGAGGTTAAAAAGTGATTACGGTTTGAATATGAATGAGTTTAGGCTATAGACCTCTGCGAGGCGCCCTCAATGTTCTAAAAAATGTACCAAACATTTTGAACAAAGTACTCTTGCACGTGATCACAGTCAGCATAAACTCAACAACAACACAAGTGGACAAGTGCATTCTCCCCAGCGAGGGCACATGTTGCCGTAGACACTTAAGTCTGGGCTCGCTTGTTTTGACGGGAAGCAGGAGCAGTTGGGCACAGCTTAGTAACGTAATCTCTGTAATCCATTGGCAACTACCACTGCTGCCTTCCACTTTTCCCCTGCCATCAAGTCTCTCCCCAATTTCCTCGGCCTGCCGTGGGCTTCTCTCACTCTTGTGTCTCTTGCAAAATTCACGAGAATGGGTTGCAACGTTGCAAAATGTTAGGCATGCCCGCTCCATGCCGTTAGACATACATGCTAGATCTGCAAGGATTCACCCTTTTAAAGTTAAGCGAATACGTTTTAAAAGATTTGGCTTTTTCGACTTACCATAGCACCATAGAAAAGGATCAGTTGTTTGTGAGTCAGTGAGTTCTCCTCGCAGTCCCCCGGTACAAAGACTGCAGCCATGTAAGCAGTCATTTTCTTTTATGTCCAGGTTGCTGAGACCTTTATGCCGTAGAATCATGGTGTTGCAGGGATGGCCGCCTCGTCTTTGTGTTGAGATAACACGTAATTGGACCATCTTTTCTGCATCAAAATTACAGGTCGTGGTGTGGGTATCAAAACCAGGAATTACATAAAACCTAGGTAGTCCGCTGGCTTTCATGGCTCATGACTTATGTCTTTTTGTGATACCCACACACCCCACAAGTAATGGACTTGATTATTTCCGAACTGTATTACGATCTTATCTCTGACAGGAAGCGCCATCTTTATGTGTGTTGACACCTCTTTCCTCCATGAACAAAATTTGTTTGAACGGAGTGCGTTTTCCGGTGACAGCTACCACTCTTACCTGGCATATAACGTATCGATGATCGATTTTGCTCGGATTTAGCCACAGCAAACCAAATTATATTCAATAGGCCGCTGCAAATGAAGCATTAATGTATGGAAGCGCATGCAGCTAAATAAATGAAATAGGATTAAAGGTATATCTATGGCTCAGCTTTATGTCACGCAAGTTGCAGCTATTTCCATTTATAGATACCGGGTGATTATTCGCCGGAATGGTGCAAGTTGTACTAATCCATATGACGTACTGCTGTGGTCATAGACCCATGGACGAGAAGTGTCCTAAATGTGACAGCAGCCCTAGCTCCTAACAACAGCTAATGAATCATCCTGATGCAAGGGCAGAAAAGCTGTTAATATGCCCATCAGCCGGACCCAGAGACACTGGAGTCATCTGCAACTTAACGCAAAACAGCCTCTAAAATAGATCCACTCCCTGATCCAGTTAGTTAACATAATCCAGCCAGTCGTAAAACAAAATGTCCCATTTGAAGGAGAGGCCCACTCTGTTGGTGTACTTACAGATGTTGGAATCGGACTAATTCACAATTCAATTAAATCCCACTGCAATTCAATAGTTTAGGCCTATACCAAATACATCGCCAACTGTAAGAGGAAGAAGCCCTGCTCTGTGTTCATCCAATTCCCTGATTGGAAAACAGCAGTAAGCACAATGACCTGCATTATTTTTCCGACTACTTTCCATTTGTGGGAAAATGTAAGGTAAGGGACAATTTTCTCTAATGAGAGAAAAGAGAGGGTATGGGGGCAGTATTGTGTCTTGGCTAGGGTGTACAACTATCCACTGAAAGGTACTGGGTTTGATTCCCAATATATTTGTATTGTTTGTTGTGAGTGCAACAAGACGAGGGGTCCCCAGCAGAATGGTGGCGAGGAGGTGGGTGGGCAGCCTTTAACTGCCCCGGTGGGGTGTGTCATAACTTGTGCTACCTTCACACATGGAAAAGCTCGCTCTTAATTTGATTCCCATAAGTGGGTCACAATGTAAGGTAAAAATGATTTGCAGTTAAAGGGAAATGCCAGGAAAAAAGAGCAGACCTTACCAAACAGACATCATTTGAAGCAGTTAGACCAACATGAGGAACTTTCACTTCGCACTTTTATTCCTTTTTTTCTGTTTATAAATGCGCTGCCCTTTACATCCGCTCATCTTATTGGAGATAGTTGCTATGGTAACAACCAGAGGAGTCCCCCTGATGTATTTGTATTATAGTTTCTCTTGAAGGTCAACTGAATGTTTTTCCTACTCTGTTCTTCTGAGATTTTTTTTTTTTATAGAAAGCCATGATTGAAACAACAAAATACATTTTAATGATCGGGAATAAACTGAAGTAGCAGTAGGCCTACAATTTATGCTGGAATGCTGAATGGCTTGAAGTCCACCTAAAATCATAACTTTTATGAGTGTGCATGAAGGCACACATTACAACATATCTACATCTCTTTTGAAACTAAGAAATCCAGAGTCATTGCATGGCCAATTAAATAATTCATCAGCCATTAAAAAAATGTGCCTTTAAAGACATATTTGCTGCTGTTCACTTGTCTTACCATCAAAGACCATATGTTTTCCATTGATGATATCATGTTTAATACATTATATATATATTACTAAATTATATGACAAATACACAGACAAAAACAAACACAACCTGTTTTCAACAGCGGAATGTGTGGAGGAGCAATAACCATAGAAGGCCACATCCGACTCAAAAGTCGTGTGTGGATCTCGTCTCGTTTCTCCTCTCCTCCAACGTTTGTTCTGTGTCATTGAGGTTAGCTTGAACGATTGGTCATAGGTATGTGCTAAGTGCAACCGTGCGTGCGAGTGTCTGTATGTGTGTGTGTGTGTGTGTTTGGGGGGTGGGGGCGGGGGTAGAAGGCAAGAGTGAAGGCAGGCAACTGGGTCAGGATGGTAAACACATGTGGGCTTCAGCCTGATCTGTTTTAGATGTGCAATCAGCTACCCATTTTATCTTCAATTGTGCTTGCTACGACGTACGTCACACGGTGAGGTTACAAAGGGAGGTCACGGCAAATACGAAAATAACAGGGATTTCAAATGTAAACGTGTGATCAAATGTTATTAAAAAGTGGCAGAAAGTACACTGACAGTGTGTGGGTGTGTGTGGGTGAGCACGCTCATATGTTTGTGTGTGTGTGTGCGCGCGCTCGTGTGTGTAGGTTGTGTTAAGCACAGGATAAGGGTTAAGGGAAATAGATAGAGGTGGAGCGACTTCCCGATCCTGCAGCAATCTGTGTGGAGGATTTAAAGTAGTGCACAGCAGCACTTCACTTAGATCGAGCTGCTGAGAGAGAGAGACAGACAGAGAGGGAGAGGGAGCGAGAGAGAGAGAGAGACAGAGAGACAGACAGAGAGAGGGAGAGGGAGAGAGAGAGAGAGAGCGAGAGAAGGTGTGAGAAGAGAGAGAGTGCGAGGGTGGGAGAGGAGAGGCTTCCACGAGTGGGAGAGAACAGAGAGCTCCTGCAGCGTGTGCTGGAATCTCGTAAAGGATTCATCTTAATCGATGACATCACGCACGCACACGCTTGCTGGCCAATGAAGCCCTTCTGTCCGCAGCGCCTCTCCTTCCCTGTGTGACCAAATAGGGTCACTGTGGCAACACCCCCGCCCAGGCAATCCTCTTCCTCAAAAAAACACAGTGCAGGAAGTGGAGTCTCATGCCGTCTTCAGTTTTTTGTGAAATTTGTTTGTGGTCATTCCAAAGAAAACAGCAGAAAAAGAAACCTACTCTTTGATATTGCCCTACCTTCGTCATATCCGAGAGGATATTTCTGGTTATAGCATTGAAAAGACAAGTTGGTCCAGAAATGTCACACACATCTAGTTGTTTTTTACCATTTATTTCATTTGCAATACTTGGGATCACAATGGCCATGAGGTTTGTCATTTGGAAACTCTTAAAAGCTCTTCCAAAACGGGTAAAAAACGATTCTCCAGCCTTTATAAACCTCTTGATAGGCAACCTCATAATGCCAAAGGGGGTAAATCCATTAAATATGACTGCTAGGATGTTATTCATGTCTGTGTTGCTAAGCCAACGGCCCCTCTTTGAGGTAAAAATACAACTTGATGACGAGATTAGTCGGCAGGAGAGCGCTCTGGAACAGTTTTAGTATATAACAGTTCCAGAGTATAACAGTTAAAAGTATGTCTTTCTCTATTTTCAGCTCAGGAACATGTGTTTGGAATGACCAAAGATAACTGTACCTATAACCTCAGGACAGAGGTTAATAGGCCCAATAGGACAGAGGTATACAGGACCTATAGGACAGAGGTGTACAGGACCTATAGGACAGAGGTTTACAGGACCTATAGGACCACCGAGGTTTACAGAACCTATAGGAAAGAGGTTTACAGGACCTATAGGACAGAGGTTTACAGAACCTATAGGACAGAGGTATACAGGACCTATAGGACAGAGGTTTACAGGACCTATAGGACAGAGGTTTACAGGACCTATAGGACAGAGGTTTAAAGGACCTATAGGACAGAGGTTTACAGGACCTATAGGACAGAGATTGACAGGACCTATAGGACAGAGGTTAACAGGACCTATAGAACAGAGATTGACAGGACCTATAGGACAGAGGTTAACAGGACCTATAGAACAGAGATTGACAGGACCTATAGGACAGAGGTTAATAGGATCTATAGGAAAGAGGTTTACAGGACCTATAGGACAGAGGTTTACAGGACCTATAGGACAGAGGTGTACAGGACCTATAGGACAGAGGTTTACAGGACCTATAGGACAGAGGTGTACAGGACCTATAGGACAGAGGTTTCTGCTGCTACACGCAACTCCGTGTAGCAGCAGAATATGAATATGAATATGACTAAATATGACTATCTAGGAGCCACTTTGGTTTTAATCTTTGTAGCAGCGGTGAGGTAAGGATAAGACTTATTCATAGACCGCATCACTTCCTGTGTGGTCGTGCTGGTACCTGTTGACTGGAACAGAACATTCTCTTCACTCTCGTTGACATGTTATAACACGTGTTCCCTTTTTGAAAACTATCTTGCAAATTGAAGCATGTGTGTTGAAAGAACAAATCAAAGGGCAACAGAATATCCCCATAAAAAATGACACCCGTCCTTAATAAATACAGGCAGCAATGAAAGTGTGCCATCCGATTAATTTAAGGAGCAATTTGAACAGCCTTTCCCCCCCCGAACATTAAGCATAACCAGAAATGTTTGTAAATACCCCTTAATACCATAAACTGAACCGACCACTTATTCCCCATATAATTACAGAAAGAGGACACTTCAGTATGCTGGATGGAGGGATGGACTGAGTTGAAATAATGGGCTAATGGGTGGAAGAATGGATGAACAAATTAAATGCTGGGCGGATAGGGGGATGAATTCATTAATCAATTAACTGCTGGGTGGATGGGGGAATGAATGGATGGATAGAGGGTGTATGAATGACTAAATGAAAAAAATGAATGGACTGATGGGTCAATGAATGAATGAATTGACTGGTGGGTGGATAGATGATGGATAGATAAATGGTTGGATAATTGGGTTGATTAATACTCTCAGTCAATGACTGAGAGTATTCCAAGTTCTGAAAAGCAGACAGGAGTGAAAGCACTGGGAGAGGGATTAGTGATAGGAGGAGTCCCCCTATCACTAATAGGGGGACTTTAATAATATTAATAATATTAATAAGACCACTGGAGTCCCAGTCAATCAGCCCGGCTCTCCGTCAGATCATTAGGATTACTGTGAGGCCTGCAGGGAAGCCCTGTGTCTGGGACCCTGATGCAGACCAAATTACTGTAATACTAGAACAGACACCTGGCTTTCTGCTGCCACTCACCACCCAACCAATTACAAAGGCAAGCACACGCACGCACACGCACACACTCCCAGAACAACCGCACTCTGCCTGCACATGCTTAATGTCACAGCAGTCTCTCCCCTCTCTCCGCAGGAAATGTCAGCAGTGGGCCAGAGGATTTGCCAGGGCCCTCTGGCCTTCGCGTTATCGAATGCGTCGTGTAAGGCTTTATCGTTATGAGCAGATGGTTCTCCTTGGGTGGAACGTGAATCATCTCTTTACAAGCGCTTCCGTAATGGCGGAGGTCAAGGGAGAAGACTTTAAGAAAAAAGAGTTTAGGAGCTTGAGTCACAAATGTTCTCGTGCGTCACTGTGAGCACATATCCTACAGTATGTCTTCTTTAAAGACTTTAAAAGTTAAAAAAGACTTCTTATCCCACTTCTTATCCTCAGCAAAGTAGTGAGCTTGTGTGTTTCAAACATACTTAAATTTAAATAATTCATGTTGCAGTGTATGTTGGGGGGTTGGGGAAACTTTTCTGATATAAAGGCTGTGGTCTATTCTCACAATCATAGCCGCTCTTCATGGAGATATTATATATTCATTATATTCATAATATATGAATATAATTTTATGAACATACACCTTGTGGTGGTAACTGGTACAGATCAGCACACACACAAAGTATTCGCAACACACTTTGACAATCAATTGAGTGTGAGAGTGAGTGATTGAGTGAACGACTAAGCCATGTGAGTGAGCAGTGATTTAATGAGTGATTTAGTCAGTGAGTGAAGGAGGTAGCAAAATACTGAGTGATTAAAGGAGTGAACAACTAATAAGTGAGTGACTGGCTGACTACCTGACTTGGTGAATAAGTGAGTGACTGAGTGACTTGGTGAATAAGTGAGTGACTGTGCGACTTTATGAATCAGTGAGCGAGTGAGTGTGAGATTGTGAGTGAGTAAGTGAGTGCACGGGTGAGGGAGGACCCAACGTCTGGAGATAAGAGCCAAGAGATGCCCAGCATGCTGTCGGGTGACTCAGCCATGGGCTCTTCATGAGGCAATGACTAAAACAAAAGTCACACATGCTTATCTAACGAAGCGCCATCCACTCGACAGCTGGCGTGAGTAGGAGGTAGGTTAATGTATGCAAAGTTGTCATCGGCAACACCGTCTCTACGGGAACTACCGATTTGGGACCGCCCCACCTTGTTTTTTTTCTGTTTTCTCGTGTGGCCTGCAAATGACCATGTTGGCGTGGGCTTTTGGGGAACACCGGCTATAGTGTGATGCTCACCAGGTGAGAGGCTGTTATGAGTGTTCTAACGGGCAACACGCTATCCTTCCGTTGCCATGCCAACAAAACATGGCGTCACTGTGCTCCCCTTGGACGCAAAGCAGCAGCATGGCTTTGCAGAAATTCTGCACTTTCACCTGCGTTACTTCATTAGAATGCGGTTGAGAAAACCCACCAGAAGTGGTTTCCTTGGTGACAGGAAAAAGTCCTCTTCGTGACTGCAGCAGTGTGACAATTTTTTATGGTGTTCCCCACAGTTGGAATACAATCCGAGAGCAAATGCATTGAGTTGAGAGTTGAAACAGTTCCCGTCGGTCTAGAACCATTTTATGGGGAATTTTACATTTTAAAATAGCAGCTAGCACCAGACCATACTTCTGGCTTCAAAACGTCCCTACATGGCCAAGATCACAACCCATGTTTTTTATGCAGTCCATGGGTATATCTGTGTTTGTCTGTTCCTCTCCCTCTCCTTCTCTCTCTCCCCTCCCCTTTTCCCTATCTCTCTCGCCCGTCCATGCCCGTCGATCTCCTTCAGTCCCACATGGGCACTACTTCAGCATACAAAGAAACTCTGCAGTCTCTGGGGGTTGGGGGGGAGGCGCCACGTGTTAGCCGCAGGCTGTTAGCACTCAGCGGCGGTGTGCGCATCCAGACAATGCAGTCTGAGGTCGGCAGTGGGTGGACGAGATGCTCGAGTACATTGATAACAGTCACTAATACATACTTTGCAAAATTGAAAATGAATCTAATGGCAGGAATATCATGCGTTTGGTTGGATTTTCCCTATTCCATGTTGGAGGATATGGATATGGAATATGTATTGTATTAAGGCTCTATTAGAGATCCTTCATCTCAAGGACATGACAAATATTACAATGATGCAGCATCCCAAATGAAATAATAATTGTAAACCTTTAAACCACCATGCACATTGAGCCACATCAACATCAACCACAGCTGCTGTCCACCTGACACATCAGGGCAGAATCGATGACGTCAAACTCTCCCCGGCTGTACAGTAAAAAAGAACAAATGGCAAAAGGAGAAGTGCACGAGAGGTCAAGTCAAGCAAAAACACAGTTGCTCCAATTGCGGTTCTCCTTTGATCTTGGCAGTGTGCAAGGTCCAACTTCCGAATGCATTTAGACCTTTGAGGGAAATTTTCTTCTTCCCTTCCAAATACAAACACATTCAACGTTAAGCAACGTCTGACATAGAAAACATGTAACTTTCCAGGCTGTGAAAGAAAGTTTAAAAAGCATCCCAACCAGCCCTCTACTGACTACCACTGAATGTATACGGTATAATACAGAACGAACGCTGTTTCTATTTCGATTCTTATAATGTAAATATAAAACTGCTAATTATAACTACCTAGAATTAAAATACATCAGAGAAAAATATATTATTAATAGATAGATTATCACGAGTTCCTAATTGTTACAAAATAGTAATTAATAAAGCCAAGAAAACTCTATCAAACTATGTTTTTTCAAATGGTAGAGATTGCGGAGAGCATAAGAACGCCCCATACATGGAACAGAGCGTGTACTGTACTGCAGCCATAGCACCGTCTGCCATGCAACACTGCATCTGCTGACACACTTCAGATTCATATATAAATGTGTCGAGGTTAACAGCGTAGGTGTGTATTTGTTGTTCGTGTCAACGGGCACCACTTGCTCTCTCACCCTCTCACGGATTGCTGACTAATAAGCTGTAGATATTTGATAACCCTTGATTGTTGATAGAAACACATTTTTTAAAGGTTTGTTAGGAAGGCTGTAAAAATCTGATACATACAAATGCACTGTACAAGCCTATTGATTCATACCCACAAGAAAGTACTAACTAACTAACTAATGTGGCACGATTTGCATAGTTCCACTGGGATTTTGATATGACAGGCAGAGAGGGTCGAAGCGACGTGTGGTGGGATTTTCTGATTTTAAAAAAGGGCTGAGGGGCCCGAAAAATGTTGGGAACCACTTCTTCTATGGTGTGCAAAACGGACAGGTCCCCATGAAACACGGATGGATGAAACCAGCTTGTTGCACTCCTTCGTAAAGCTGTGCTCATTGCTAAAAGCAGCTGAGCCTATAGTGACTGGTTATAAAACCTTAGCTAGCCAGTGTAGTCAACACTGCCTGTGTAAATGTTTCATCACAGCCGAGCTGGATTTGCCCATGTATCATAGGCACACACACACATCAGAAGAAGAGTATTTAGGCCTGATTTACACAGAGAGAATTTGACGTGTTTGATCAGACTGTAACCAGACAGTGTAGAGTGATAGTAATTATGACAGCAGAAGGCTGTTCTCCTCAACAGTGGGAGGGCTAAACAAGATAATACACTTGTTTCCACCTAAGCCTCAGACAGATGCCTAACTGTAAGCGACAATTGCACACTGTCAACTCAAACAGTACTACTAACTCATAAACATTATGGGTACAGCAATCAAAACCAGTTATTCAGTTAACCGAACAAGAAACTACTAAGTTTTCTTAACGAGTAATGTTGTTTTAATTTTATATGGATCAACGTTTCTGAGTGAATATCGATATCTAAATTATAACTTCTGAGTGTACAGAGGGACGCAGCGTCTGACGTCATCAACGTTCAGGCTTGGTCTTTACTTTTCCCGAAAATTCAAGATGGCTACCCTATGGCGAGTGAGGTGAATGTAGCCAAGAAAAAGTAGTAGGAAGGAATGTTGAGAGAAAAAATAAGAAATAAATAGTGCAGGTGATATGCCAAATTTGAGGTGATATGTTCACTTTTTCATTAAAGCATGAAACTTGGTACACTTGTACAGTTTGGGGCCCTGAACATTTTCAGAAATGGAGCCTTCGCAAAAATGCCTCGTGGCGGCCATTTTACTTTCCGCTATAACCAAATTATGTATTTTGCATCATATCTCCTGAACCAAACATGATAACACAGAATAGGTGATGTCTACCCCTATGTTTTGATGGTCAAGGATTACAATGCTACCATATACAACATCATAAACTGTTCAGGTGAATAGTTAATGGTGAATTCAGTGACGTTGTGAGAAGGAAATCACAGTATCTGAGAACCTAGGCTAGACTTTATAATATCATGTCTGTTGCATGCATGTTGTGTAGAGGTTTAAAAGCTTAATCCCTTTGTTCATTAACCCTAACAATACAGTGACTGTAAAGAGTAGAACAATATTCAGTATGACCTTAACAAGTTAGCTTAAAAATAATGTGTCAAACACAACGATTTAAGATTCAAAATACATAATTTGGTTATGGCGGATAGTAAAATGGCCGCCACGAGGCGTTTTTGCAATGGCTCCATTTCTGAAAATGTTCAGGGCCCCAAACTGTACAAGTGTACCAAGTTTCATGCTTTTATGAAAAGGTGAACATCATTTTCACATATCACCTGGACTAAAAGGAGGAGGAAGGAAGGAAGGGATAAGTATTATTTTTTAGGTTAACTGCTATCTGTTGTAATTTATCTTTCCTCATAGGCTCAAGTGGAAGGTGAGCGCTGAGTTTCCTTGAGCTTCAAATAAATCTCGGTAAGATGTATCCTGAAATAATTTTTGTGATTGAATGTTTCATTTTATTAGCCATGTACCCAAGGGTTCCTCCAGCCCTACTATTGCAGAGACTGGTCGCCTCATCTGAAGTGGCTACTGCCTTTTTAATTTGTAATTTGAGGAGTATTTTCCACTGTGGTAATGAAACTTTTTCGTAGGTGAGGAATTTCAGTTCTTTAATTGTTGCGTTCAAAAGTGTGTGTCACACATTTCAGTTTCACATCTACACTCAGTTGCCAGTTTATAAGGTACACCTAGCTAAAACTAATGCAGTTTAATCTAACAGTCCTGCAATAAATCCTCCTTCATGAACTGTATTGCATTATACAAAGAGGTGTCTGTTATTTAGCCTGGCCTCATTGATATAAATGGGGTGGACAAAATAATAGAAACAACCCAGGGTAACGCAATACAATTCAACAAGCACAAACTACATCCTCCAAAAGTGTATTTTGGAGACCAAATATAAATACATTTCTCACAACATTAAACCCTGCCTTTATCACATTAGTTAAAGGAGTTTTTACGTGGCCATTATTTTGTAAACTAATCAAAAGTTTGTGTTCATATATTGTTTGCACATGTAGGACTATAGAGTGCTGCTGAAGGCATTTCAGCATGTTCAAAATCGCCTGACTCACCAGAAAGCAGCTATTGTATTGGTGAGTTAGATAAATTGTAAAATTGTATATTTAAAAAATTTGCCGTTGATTATGATGTTCTTGTTGACTGGAAGGAATAAAAGGAATTATTTCATATTGTTTGTTAAATCTGTTCCCGCAGGACCAAATTGAGTATTGAGTGACTGTAATTTCTACATCAATCCACAGGTGAGGGACTTTTTGGAGAGCTGGCCAGCCCTACGAATGGAGTCACAGGTAAAAACTGTATTCTTCTTTGTCTGCCCATCATCACATATCTGTTGCTCTTATAGCCAGCCATGTTGCTTAAAACAAGTAATTAATGCATCACATTTTCCTGTTAAAATCCAAGTTGAAAACTCTTCATTAATCTTTATACATTTATGTGTAATTCTATGTCTGCAGGTGTTTGCAGAGTTCCATCGCATTACGAATGTGACCCTACGCAACCAATTCTACTGCGAGCTTGACAGATACACACCACAACTGGTCGCCTTGTACAGGCAGAAGGCCTCACGGACAGGCAAGACAGCAGAGGCGCTGCGGGAGAGCCTAAGGATTTATGACCTGCAGGTGAGTTTAAGATTAATTTTGCCATGGGCACAACGTTGGTCACATACTGTGCAGACATTACAGATTGGGACATCTCTACAATAAATGTGAAATTGTATTGTATTATCGTGTTGTGATGACATACATGATGATACTGCCATCTAATTACAATTGTCATTCCTCATTTGTACTGTTGTTTCATTGTTTTTCTCAGCAGTACAAGTTTTCCAGTACATTGTCACTTTAAAAGCCATTTATAAGCCTACTTTAAAATGGCTTTCCTTAGGCTGCACTGAACAAATAATACAAGACAGAGAAGCTTCACTTTCACTCAGATTTTAATATTTTACGCAAACATTTCACAGATGTTTAATGGACATCTGTGACTAAACCATATTTGGAAGTCCTTAGCCTGCAGTAAAAAAGTGACGGTTGCTGATAACGCAAACGCAGTCACTGTCATGTCTTTGGACTGTCTCTCGCCTGTTATTTAATCTAGGATCAACCCAACTGAAGACCTCTACAAGAGTAAAGAGTAAAGAAACCTGTCAGTAACAGAAGTATTCAAAGTCGCTCTGGTTACAGTTTATCACAACCTGCTAGCTAAATTTTGGCTTTTGATTCTTCAATTTGCAAATTGTGATTTTCAAAACCACGGCTGTAGTTTCTATCTTTGTTGAATACTTCCAGGCATTGTTCATGTCTATGGTAATTTTGGCTAAAGAGACTGCACCTGTTCCTACATACTGTGACTATATATATGACTGCTCTGCTAGAATATGGCAAATACATTTCAAGACTTATTAATTAATTAATATGGCTGGCAATCCCAAACACTGACTGTGACAACTAAGTGTTTAAAAATAGAAAAAATAGAACCATCTTAATCGATTTGTGAAGTTAAAATATAAAAACTTAGATCAGTTTATGTATCAGTGTGGAGAACCACTGCACTGACTTTCAAATCCCTTTGATTGTCATGTTTAGGGTCAGGGTTAGCTTCCATTTCTCACCCATTGTTTGAGTCATTGCGTTTGTGTAAACTTGTCTTTTCGATAATTGCAGCTGATGGATGATTTTTTTAATTCTAGGAACAACATGATGTCAACATGAGACGCACTCTGGCCCTTCGTGCCCTCCCAGTGTACCTGCGCGAGGATGACTCTGAATTCTTCAAGACCTGCAATGTAAGTACTCAGTAAGTGCACTCAGAATTGTCAATATCAATCACTGTGTTAACGTAACATATTGTATGGGAAACCAAATTGAATGCCTCCTCCAGCATTTTACAGATTCAAATGGATTAAAGGGTAGGTTTGGATTTAAGTCTACCTCAATACAATACTCAAATGTCATATGTACAATGAAAGAGTTATTGGTGGCTGTAATCAGTCCTCTCCATACTAGCCATGAAGCAACCCCTCCTAACATGACCCAACTGTAAGAAATGAGGGACAAATACACACTCCTTGTTTCATGCAAAAATGTATTCTTAAGTTGTTAAGCTAATATGAGGCTTTGGGTGTCTGAGTTAGACAAATTAAGTGGATGTCTTTGTTCTGGCAGTCATGTGTAGGTTTACTGTTTTGTCCCAGCAACAAACCTACATGCAATTACCGGGAAGTACCCCTCTGCTGCAGCTCAGCAAGGAAACACTGTCTGTGGAAACACAAAGAGGAAGAAACACTAACTTCGAAAAATACCTACAAGATTTGTCTAAGTCAGACTGCTGAAGCCTCATAATAGCTTCTACTGAACTTTAGAATGTATTTTTACACAGAATGAGGACTGGGAATTTTGTCCTCCATCTCTTACGGTGGAGTCACATTAGGAAGGGATTACAGAGCCAGTATGGACGGAAGGAATCATTACAGCCACCAGTAACTCTCAACATGCACAGTGTTGTATCACGCAGACTTGGAAAAATACGAACCTATCCTTTTAAGTGCGTGGGGAGAACAGATGAGCATACAGTGCATGATTTGCAACCTTGCTTCTGGAATTATCCTCATAATTGGATAATTGAACCCAGATATTGCTGACACTCCTGTGGCTGTCCTCGCTGTGCTCACTGTCAACGCTGGTACTGGTGTGGCCCACTGAGAGCATTTCTTGTTGTAGTCGAAGATTAAATTGTTGTGAGTGATCTCCCCAGGCTGGCTGATGCGCTTGTACTGTTGTTTGGCTTGATCTATGTATTGCATTTAGACTATCCAAAGAAACTCATTCACACGTTCACCTTTATTCAGAAAATACTGATGTGTCTTGATGATAGCAAACCACTGAAACCGTGCCTACTGACTCTGAAAAATGACTTGTTGAAAGACTGAACAAAGTGAGTAGTTTGAATGCACACGTGCATAAACGGTACATCCACGTATGTGCTTCTGTCAAGCTCAGTACACGCGTCCTTAAACAACAACGGTGCATTCAATTATGTAGTTTACAAGTGCAGATGTTTGAAAGTCTAATTGACTGTAAACAGTTACTAATTAAGTTCTTTTTTGACAGTTACACTATAATAATTTGAAGGAATACTACTGTGAAAACGTATGTTTTGGCATCAAAGAAGCTTGAAAGGTGACTGGGGATGGATTTGTCTGTTACAATGAATGCCAGTGGTTACCCAATTTCCATAGAAACTTCTAAAAGCACTTCTGAACTGTCCATATGCTCAGTATGTTTCCTACAAGCCTACAGTGAGGGATATTCAAAACGTTTTTGCTCAGCGTTTTTCTATAGTGTTCCATTGCCTCATCTACCTCACCTAACAATTTGCATTGTTTGTGATTGCTTATTTAAAAAAATCACATATCTTTATTTGCTTTTGATTCCTTAAAAGTGAACTTTATTTTATTTATTTTTTATTTATTGATTGTTTTCTTTTATTTGCACTTTTAAAGCACTTTTTTAAATACTTAAAGTAATTGTGCTGCTAAGGAATAATATGCATGGTCACTTTTTCCATAAAAATACAGTGCAGGTATAAGGGAAAGTTTGTTCAGCTCTAAGGATGTTGCTTTTAGACTAGTTTTTCCACTGTTAAGGAATCAGGGTTATTTACTAATTCTTGCTTTTAAAGTAAATCTGGCTAGTTTCACTGTGATATTTGGTTGTTTCTGTGAAATATAGAATATGTATGGAGATGTTTCAAGTTTTAATAATGACTATCCCCAACCCTGCCCTTTGAAAATGCATGCTGTTTTATTATTTAATAAAACAAATAGATTGAATTGTAACAATGGAGTTGTATTCATATTTTTAAGCATTACTAACTGAAATTGGGGCATCTTGTAAATTTTAAGTTGACTAGTTGTAATTCTGTTGAGTATCTTTCCATCAGTGTTTGAGTTTAGCACAATTTAATCTTTTGAGTAGATTTCCCCCAGGCTATAAGTTGTGCACAATTAAATGTAATGAGTTAAGGATTAGTTAGTGGAATTAAATTGTAACAAGCATGAGTCAATTTAATTTAGTATGTCAAAATAAAAAATATTAGAAAATGTAAGTATTATATTTAAGTTCAGAGAAATTGAAATTTCTAAAAAAATAACAAATAAATTAAGTTAACTGAAAATAGATGTTTTACTTAAAGGTGTCATTGCATCGTTTTTTCATTAATTTTGCGGTGGTCTCTAGTATTAATGAATGCCCTGTGAGCCAGTTTTGGTGAACAAAAAATGCTCTGGTGCTCCTGTTTCAGGCTGTTCTAGTTTGGTGGAGGAGGTGGGCGGGGAGGAATGACAAGATTTCGGCTCTTACTCATGAATATTCATGAGATGCAAATTACTCGCCTCTGATTGGCTAACAGCACCGTGACGCTCCTGTAAAGATGAAGCTTTACCATCCACACACACCGCAGCGGTTTACAATGAGTTTCCGAAACGCTCAACTTTCTCTCGGACGCCGCTGCTCAGAGAGAGCTCCACACGTCTACACAAACCGCGTCGCTTTTTCTTTAAATTGGGGAGTTTTTTTCAGTAACAGTGATACAATTGCTTAGATTACTATGTTGGCGATCATACAGGACAAATTACCACGTTTAAACAAACAGAAAACCGTTTTGGGTTCACTGGCTCTTCCACGTTACATCACGTTGGTAAAGTGGTATCGGGTGGTTGTATCGGAGAAGTTTTACGAGTACATGAGCACAGTGTCGGGCCCGAGTCCGAGTACTGGTATCAGTATCGGTGCATCCCTAAATTGGACGCACACGTACACAGACCAGGTGAGACTTATTCATGATATTGATAATTCTTAATTCTTAGGAACATATTGCTACCCTCTCTCTTTACACTTTGTTTCTCAGACTACAGCCCCAGAATGCGTTCGCGCCTGGAGGCAGTACGAACAGTACAGTTATTAGGCCACATTCAAACACAAAAAGACACGTGAATGGAGCCTTTCTAACAACACTGATGGGTTGTAACGTTAGTTTAGGA
>OOFG01005096.1:4046-25289 GCA_900323295.1 Molva molva
GGTGGGGGGGGGTATACTTGTGTCAATCTGCCCCGGCAGGTCGATTTGAGTCTAGTAGCCCTCTAGTGAGTCATCCCAGAATAAGTTCTGCACATCCAGCATGGCGGCCAGCTCCAGAACGTGCTTCTGCAGGACGCTGCTCTCCACCGTGTCCTGCTTTGGGAGCTCAGGGTAGGACTCTGGGAAGCTCCGGGATTCCTACACAAGCACAGCAGGACGGCAACAAGGCCCATTTAATGACAAAACAAAAACACACACACCAAAAATGGAGGCAGTTTCAGTTACCATTGCGCGGATAACCTTATGCACATGTCCATTATTGTAGCGATTTTTGTTTGTTTAAAACAAAGAAACGTGCAAATGAGTCAATGTATAGTATATATATAGTGAGTGGCATGACTCTGCGTTGAAAAACACAATTGCCTTTTGGACGATGGGCCTGACATGCAAGACACACACACACACACACTTAATAACAAAATCTATTCAAGTCATTGTAAAGAAATGACAAATTACAAACAAAAGTCCATATAGTATTTTTTAGAGGAGTTGTGGATTCAGAATTTCGGCTGCAAGTTATATTTTTCTTCTTCTATGCATTTGAATCAAACTGTTTACCTCAGCTTATCCCAGATCAGTGTCAACAGAGTATGTCTCACACACAGCGGCAGTGGCAGCTAGTGGCAGCCTGCGGACTTACTCTGAAGAGCTTGTGCAGCCTGAGCGCGGCGGAGCAGAACACAAAGCGGATGAGGATCAGTCGGAGAAACTCGTCTCCGTAGAACTGTAGAAAGGCTTGGTCTGCGGAGGTCAAAGGGAGGGACGACATGAAGTCAAAAGATAGACGTCCACGCAGGCTACAGACTACTGTGTTTCACTTGAAAATGGGAGCTAGATCATCTCGGGATTAACGTTTTACATTGTATCTGAGACCAAATGAGCATATCATATGGTGTAGGGCTCTATCGTTATTATTAGATGGTTTGAATTTCAAATCGGACTACATGACGTTATACAATATATGCAGTATTGTGTTTGATTGTGTCTTGATATAAGGGCTTACGTGTGGGATTGTACATACATAAATTGCTTTAAATTGCCAATATATGAACAGGTTTTAATTTAATGTAAAAAATGACACCTTCCCCGACTCTCTGTTGCTGAAACATTTCCATTATATTTGAACCGGGACAGTTTTTCAAGGAAAAGGGAAGTAAGTGACGCAGATAATGGCAAAAATGTCTGTTCTCTCTGGACTTTTTAATTTGTACATTTTATGTTCATTATATCCACTGACACCACGCCCATTGTCTGTTTATAACTAATGGTCATGTATGATTATAACTAAAATTAGTTTCTGATTGTTTTTGCCTCAACCCACCGAGCTCGCACTCCAGTGCTCTCAATGCGAAGCGCCAGCGGGCTGCAGTTCACTTACCGGCCAAACGGGGCCAGTAATGAGGAGGTATTTCTGATTCTTACAGAGTACCTTTAATTGTGATGCTTTTGAAAATACGGAGAACAATAAAATATACCTATTGTCCTCGATCGTGTTATCATCTGACCGATGTCACGGTAGACCTTCCGGAGAAACTCTTGCGCCCTCTCCCATAGTCCACGTCGCACGCTGCTCAAGCCACACACAGAGAAGAACGCCAACAGGGGGCAGTAGAGGAAAAGCGTGAACAGACTGCCCCGCTGGGTCTGATCTGAAACATAACAGTGCCATGGCAACATACAATCAAAACCAGCAACACTCAAAAACAACCAATTCAATTTCGAACATTGAGGATTCTTTTCTTTTTCTTTTTTTTTTCGACAGCTCAAGCTCTGATCTAGGAGAGGAAATAATGGAATAATGTTAGTATTTCACCTTGTACACTCTTAGGATACGATGTTGGAGACATTAGACACACCAGAGGCTGGCCAAAGAGGTTGGTGAAGTTCTGTAAGAAAGAAGCCAGTTTGTTGAAAATTTACATTCAAATTCATACAAAAATATAGTATAAATATAGTACAAATATGAAGGGTCAATTAAATTCAAATACGTTGAAATCAGACATTTTCAACTTGCTAATTTTTAATAATATTAAACAACACATAACATTGTTTTTTTATATTTAATATTTAACTTGGCTTCTTTTTACCCTATAACTATTTTGTTTTGTATATTCCTTTCCCGAAAATGACTTACCTTATATGCTGTACTGTTTGTGGAATCCACGATGACAAAAAGAGGCTTCCGGGTGAAAGGGAACAGGTCTCCGGGATGAAGGCTGATGAAGGAAAGCAGAGATCAATCTTCAGTGATCATACGCTCACACCCAACAGTACATCCAGGTGTAAAATCAATGATACATGAACACAGTGACCGGTCAGCACGGTCAATAAAACGGAATAAAAGCCGGAAACTCAGTGGTACTTTTTACCTTGATAAAGTACTCTGTGGCACTTTATTATCAGGTACACCTAGCCTGATTGTCTAAACCGAACTGAATTCTTTGCAGCACGGACACAAACAATGTGCCGCAAACACCTTTTAGTGGCAACTTCCGCAATACAGCAGACTGTTAAAAAACAACAACACATGGATACAGGCTAAATCAGACATGCAAATGCATTATGAGTACACTGACATACACTGACATACACTGAAATACATTGACGTACACTTGACATACATTGACGTACATTGACATACATCGACGTCCATTGACGTACACTGCCATACATTGACGTACACTGCCATACATTGACGTACACTGCCATCCATTGACGTACATTGACATACACTGACGACGCCGGGAGATGACAGCTGGAGGTAGTGTCGCAGAGCCAGCCTTCCCACACGGAAAGTCTGGGACACAGCTTTGACTAACTGTCACTCTACTGTGCAGGAATCATGGAGTCGTGATGATAAATACACTGCCTCCACCTCCGCTGCAAGTCGCAGCAGATGGTGGACGTGGTGATGGGCCGAGGCGATCCCATCGACCACACTAGCCGGAGAATTAAAGTTCTTACTGTTCTAAGATGGCACGGGAATCCGGCTTGCTCTTTTGCTGCTCAAGCCCATTCCTCTTCGAGGTGCAACATGAGGTGGTGATGGTCTCACACACACACACACACACACACACACTCACTCACTCACTCACTCAAAGAACAGTGCGGTAGGTCAGGGACATCACAGCCCATAGTGACTGCTCCTAGGCTCTCTCTAGTATGACTAGGTACAAAAATACTTACCAGTGCATTTCTTTCTGGGCCTGACTTTTCTTCTGCGCCGTCTCTCCATTCACAACGTCTCGGTTTGTATTGGTCAGAACTCCTCCAAAATCATATGGACCTATACAAAGGTTCAGAAAATATACTCGAAACATCAATACGTAAAACAACAACAACAAACTAAACAAGTTCAACAATATCTATCTTTGTTTCGATTATATTAGTCATATAAAAAAATATTGTTGTATTATATAAAATAATCCACTTTAATGTATTATTTTACGTTGATTTGTTAACTACTGATTTACTTCTGCAAACTTTTTAAGTTCTTCACTGTTACTAATACTTAAATAAATAATCTATTATTCCTTGTACCTTTATAGATCATTAGACTTTGAGTTGCATATCAGTTTTATGTTAGGATTATGAATATGCTCACAAATGAAAGATATGGATTATTTGGCTACTGAATGTTATCGGAAAACAAGCGCTTACTAGAAGTGATATGTTAGATGTCATTGTAGATCAAATGTAAGCAATCAATAAAAACTAACACCATGAAAGTGAATTTACCTTCATAATCTGAACGGCCAGCGGGGAAGACTCCAGTAGCAGACAGGTAGACAAGCAGAACGCTGTTTGCGGGCAGTTCCTAGAAGACATGTTCAGAATACATTTACTATTATTTATTATTTATTTATTGTCATTCAGCAGATGCTTTTTATCCAGAGCGATGAACGGGTGCCATTAGGAGTGACAGTGGTGTTGTTGCAACTCACATCCCTTCATTAAAACACTTGGCCAGAATATATTTTGAATGATTTTGAATAATAATAATAAATTGTTAAAAGCAAACAAAGCCATATATGTTAGGCATCTGCCGTTAATATATGATTCTGTTTCAGAACAAAAAAAATCCTTAATATTGGTAATCTCAGAAATGTAGAGCAAGAATATGAATGTAGAAATGTGCTCCGTAGACAATATTCCTGTCCTGTTTTCAGAGGAAGTCCTCCATAAATAAAATATGTGTTTGAGGTCCATTTTATTTATGCATGACATAAAAAGGGTACTGACCTTAAAAGAGGCAGACAAGAAGGTAAAAAGCTGGCTGAAGGTTGGCTTGTATAGAAGATACTTGTGAGGGTTCTCTCGTTTCGCTGGCTTTTCATTTGGCTCCTAAAAACAAAACATGCCACAGATGTTATTGTTACGTTGTAAATGGAGTGGGGTAAAGTTTTGCATCCACAGTGAATTATGGTAACAAGTATTATGGTAAAAAAATAACAGTTTCAAAGAGTGGTCTAATCCTTTCCAAATGTGGAGAACTCCTGATGCAAACATGGTTGTACTTAACCAATTTCAACATGGTTGTGAACTAATGCAACAGGAAACATTTCCCTCACCAGAGTGCCTTGTTTAGAAGTCTGTGTGGCCAGGTTCACCGGCTCCCGCTCCAGAGCTTGGAGCATGCGGAACATGTCGATGGTCAGCTCACTGAACTTCACCTACGCACACGTTACAAAAGGAAAGAAAGGAATTTCACTGACATGGTCGAAAACAAGTTTTTGGCGGAAGGAATATAGGATTTGAATTCGCTGCACAAACTAAAAAGAACAACTCGTATTTGGTTCATCTAAAAAGTCAAATGAAATTCTATGAATACGTGTGGATGAGATTTCTAGAACTTTATGAAAATGCATCGTTAACTTTAATACAAATATTGAACATATAGGTCTATGATGTATTTACTCAACAGTGATTGCCTCGATTCCATTTTTCAAAAGAATATCCTCACCCAATAGATTTCCACAAATAATATATGAGAATACAAACTAACTCGTATAGCAGAGAAGTACAGTGAAGCAATCACCAATGTCAACTCAACTAAAGCCTGTATTGATGCAACAGGAAGAAGCCTTGGGGTCGGGAACACCTCGATAGCTAATGCAAGTCTAGTACTCTTCCCGTACCCGTGTGTGCGATAGAAATGTCCATTCAAATTGAGTTCATCAAAACCTGGTTGTTACAGTTGCCGATGATTAGAGCATCTGCAAGGACCAGCTGCCCAACCACCATGCCTTGTTCCAGCGGGGGCACACACCCCTCCTGCAGCCGGTTGCTGTGGACCACCACGGCGTTGTTGTCATTCACTACCATCACGGGATCGGCCTGGCAACCGCACGCAAGGAGGAAACAAATGTATACGAATAAAGCATCAATCGATGAAGATGTATAATTTCAATAATGTAGCATATACTGAACACTGAAGTCACTTGGACACTTGATGTCTATAATGTATGGTTGTATTGATGTACTGGTAGTTATAATAATGAATATAATAATGACTATGGAGATGGGTAAAGACTATCCAAGTCTTTCATGCTATGGCCCAGTTCCAGGAAACAGTTTATGGTCTATCCCGACCATTACTTCATTTTTTCCCACTGTCGATACTATTTACGTTTATGTGTTTTATGTGAAAGTGGCCTGTTTCAAAACCAAACACAGCTCAGTGGATCGTGGAGGCCAACAATTCTATTCTTAGATATATCGTTTCTTTCATTCCTAGTTCTATTACTCTCTCCAACCCAATAGCCAGCCGTATATCTCTTCTATTTCTATAATTTGCTGCTGTAAAACCTGGATATCCCTAACGGGATAAATACACTTTTATCTTATCTTATTGTTTAACATATTGGAGGACATACTGCAGAATGGTTTGCACTGGTTGGATTCAGCTAGGACCTCTGCAGCTTCCAGAGTCCTCTAGACTAGAGTTCACATGATGTCACCGCAAATTCCATACCGCCATCTTGGTTCTTTTCAAAATTTATAGTAAGAATAATAACTGGTTGCTTGCTTGTTCTCAAATTTTTTGAAAGGACTTCTAGAACGGCGCTGCTTGAATGACATGATTGAAACCCCTCCGCTCATAACAACAGCTGCTGCCAGAGGTACATGAGGAGAACATTCACATGCAGGATATGAGGAACGTTGATGCCAGCAACTGATGTACTCTGATATGAATGCACTGACATTATTTGTGTCATTTATACATGGGAGATGCCAAGTTTTGGGTTTTTTTCAAAGCAAAGAGGGTAAAAGCTTTTAGTGTAAGCTTGGAACATCTACAGTGAAATGGCCTATCAGAACGGTATAGAGAGTTCACAACATGAACTCTCCATAAATGTTTGATGCCGTCTGATTTCTTGTTTAGGTCACATGAACTATTTTAGCAATGCAAGTCTTGTCGTTATGGTGACAGTCTAGAACCCCAAAACTTAAATCTCAACCAGCTAAATCGCTGCCAAATAACGTCCGAATATATCCATCTCGACAAAATCGGAGTCATGCCAAATGACCAGCTGTACCTACAAGTGTGTCGGTTTTAACTACGGCCTTACCTCCACGAAAGCTGCCACCTCTTGTAAAACCAAGTTCCATTCCAATTGGTCCTCTGTGTTGAATCTCTGCGTGTAATCCTCAATTTCCTCAGACAGCTCCTGCAGGCAGCAGAGACAGAGGCGAGGGCCTTTTAGATGCACGTACATCAACGGAACGCTACTACAAACGGGCCACCTTGGTGTGGATTTAAAACATTTAAATATCGTCCAAGAACCGTAAGTCTATGGTTACACTTAGAACTACAGTGGACTGGTGGTTGTTAATAACATCTAGGACTACATCAATGGACATTGGTAGTAGAACAGTAGAGCAACAGGTTATAACTAGAGTCGGTTGTCATAGTAACAGTTGGGTTTTCTTTGCAGCCAACGTCACACCATGCTGTAGAATGAACACATTTCCTCTGTACCTTGACCAACACTTTCACCAGGTCCATCTTGTTCAGCAGTAAACACACGACGATGTATCGGGCATAATACCGTAGCTTCTTCACAACTAGTTCTGGCCTAACAAATGAGAAAAAGAATTGAACTTGAACAATCATGCAAATTCATATACATTCATGTGTGACATAAACTCTAATTTCGCATTCCTTCATTTTGAATGGCTTTTATCTTTCACTGAGACGTTAACCCGGTCCCCAAAAGTGTCCCAATAGTGCTTAACTTGATATTTCGGTATTCTCTTGCAGCTAGTGGTCTCCCACCTGCATGGGAATGTGTCACACACAGTTTGACTATTCAAGACCTTCAATCTGCTATTTAAAGGCCATTGACATCAAGCACCAGTTAGCGCGGCCTATGGTGATGCTGGCAGAAACAATGGTTGCCTCCCTCCCAGCAGTGGTGGATTGTCTACTTTGCCGTTGTCAAGAATAATTGACTTTCCTGCTGAAGTTATGAATAATCAATTCATGAAAAATACAGTGAACCCAAGCAGGGTTTGATATAAAAGAAATGACATTGAGAGCTTTGATTTTCATGTTTATACCACAGCATTGTTAATATTTGATCTTGATTGGTTCAATACGTTACAAGGATGTGCATTATTTTTCAATAACGGGACACTTTTGCCTTTTAACAGTTAAAATCAATGTACTAGAAATCCAACATTAGCAACAACGGTCAAATATAACTATTTTCCAGATGTTGATCTGTACAACTCAATAATATGCTCAAGGCGCTGCAAAATAATATTTTAATTCCAGCTTATAAAACGATAAAAACCCAATAGTATTAGAGATGAAAGTGACTAATAATATCTATTCACAGTTTGTAAAATGTTCTATAAAACACACACCTGTGACCACATAACAACTCATTTTAATTATTAATGCACCGCCAATCAAAGTATACTAGCCTGTGTTGCTTGGCAACCATTTTGCCGTCTTGAAGAACTATATTGCTTGGCGGAAGAATGATGATTTGTATTTAATAAATTATCGCATTTAATGTTGCTGTGTGTTTATTTTTTTAAATCTTACTAGGTAGTCTATAGTAACAGTTTTAGCAACTGTTTTATAAAAGCATTAAGACGAGGCCAGGGGAGTGCCTCGATACCCCCTAGATGTTCTAAAATCACTGTCAACCAAAGCCTCTTGTGGCTTATTGCTTAAGTAATGCATTGAGTTGAATGCACAAATACCAAATTTTTACTTAGAACCAATATATTACAGATTCATATGTTCTCAATTATATAACGATGGGCCCAAAAACTGTTCACAGAGAATACTGTGATCGCTATGTGGTCAGTGACACCTTGAGTCATTAGTGACAACTGTGATGACAACTCGAGTCATTAGGCAGCCTGTGAGTAATGCCAGTGGAATCAGATGCCATGTGAATCAGACCTGCTGCTGCAGTCTCACTTCAACACAGTACTTTGACTGTGGCTGTGCATGCAAGAATACTTCATTTTTTTGTTGTACGGTGGCCCTGAGAGCTCAACGCACTGCAACTTAGGAAAGCACATGAAATAGATAAAACGCACAGCATTTAGTAAAGGCGCTAAACGTGCAAATTAGGACCGCACAAGACATTACAGAAACACGCCGCAAATACACCCAACAACAACAGAAGTGTTACCAAGTGTTGTGTTTGCAGTGAATTTGCAGTGAGTCTTCTAAATGCTACGCGTGTGTTGTCAAATTGAAGAAGATGCTTTCTTAATTTGCTAGTGTTTTGTCTATGTGGCTTGTGTATTCTTAAGTCGCAGTATGTTGAGCTGTCAGGGCCACCGTAGTGTTGGTATGTGTAAATAACAACGTAGATATTGTTATAATTTACAATTTTATTAATTTTATTCATGCATATGTTTCAATTGCTAAAAAAATAAATCCAAGTGAATTTCTGTTTGGCATTTGTTTCTACGTGTGGAACTTACCGGTCTTCTTTGTTGACCTGAAAGTAATAGGAGCGCTGACGGATGGCGGAGTAGAATGAAAACGCCTCATTCAGGTAACTTGTTTCTGAGGTACGAAGGCTGCCAAGCAAGATTGGAGAGAGAAATGCTTGCTTTTATTTGTGGAGTGGTTGGTTTTGAATTCACAAGTGCATTAAAAAAAAATGACAGACATTCTAAAGCAAACCCATCTGGACTGATATTTGGGATGACATAATATGACTAATAAGTCTGATTTGTTAGAAATACCAAGAAGGATACAAAAAGGTACTTCTGTATGAAGATATGTAATGTATCAACAAAAAACCCAGTGACTAACTCTTTGTTCCCCTTTAATGTTGCATTGCAAAGGTCCACCACAGCTGGTTATTAAAATAACTAAATGCATGTACCTAACTTTACCATTTTTACATTTAAGAGTTTCTCAACACCTAGAATTTCAATTTGGTAAATGGTTAAATCTAAATGAACTAAATGAGTGGATTAGTGAAGGAACATGAAGAAAGTGAAGAATGAGATTACAGAGTTAGTTAGTTCAAGCAAAGGTTTTGCATAGTTAAGTTTAAGGCTGCTATTGTATGCAATTTGCCGACGACCAACTTGGTGTTTACTGCCATGTTTACTCTTGATAGAGTAGCTCCGGAAGTTTGCATGTATTCTTCCTTGTACAACACTTCATCTTTACATTATAAAGAGCACCAGATGTCACTGGATTAGGGACTTTTGGCAGACTGGCCTCAAAATCACAGAAAATGCATGCAGTGGTGTAGAGAGCCGTAACGTTCCTACGCAGGCTAATCGATGCAGATTTTTTATAGTGCGATGAAGTTATACTAGTAGTAATAAATGTTTGCATTGGAGATGTACCCCTTCACTACTGCTTTGTAAACATAACAATGTTTTGAGACGGACATCATAGGGTTATAAATAATTCAACATTACAGATTCCTTACTAGTAGTGGTAGTACAGCTGCCCGATTTTGGACGCCACCTCTCCAATCTGCCATCTCTTCAAGCCATACCGACTGTCCAGGACCTGCCTGTCCATAGACCAACAGTAAGGACAAAACAATGAGAATGAGGACATTCAAGTCACCGAAACGCTCACGAAGTATACAAAGGTTGAGCTCCACGGAACCATCGTTACTTGAGAATGTACTTATTTTTATCATATGGTACTATTACTGGATTACTTGATTGCCTTTATTGATCTGAGTAGGTAGACTTTCTATTTTGTTTATTTTCATTGTAGTTTAAATGTGATGTTTTAGGTATGTATTTGTATCTGCATATATCTTCAGTCTTTTTCCTTTTTTCTTTTACTTAGTTGGCTTTACTTACTCCATCAGAATTGTAATCCGGTCCAGAGTTTTGATCAGTGTGACATATATAGAATAGAAGTAGAGTGGTACAGTGGGTGCATAAACTAAGTCAAATCTCTGAAACCACTCCATGGAAAACTTTCTATTATAAGCAGTGTGCTCATTTTCATGGGTGGGCACTGGGGTGGAGTTTAACTGTGTTTTCGGTTTTAAACCAGACCCCTTGAGCATGACTTCCGGCATACAATACAGAAATTGAAAAGGACTACAGAACCACAAATTATGAGTTAAAAGTGACCTGTGTTGCTGTTGAAATTTCCATAACTTTGTGTATACATCAAAGGTCCGTCCGAAGTAGGACTGCCATTGTTTGTGGCCGTATTGTGGAAGATCTCTGTAACAAAACAAACAAGATAGGAATACATGTCGAATCAAATTACAGAATGCTGCTATTCATTATGCTATTCAGAATACTGTGAATACAATACAATTGGATAGAAAATAGATAGAATAGACAGTAACCTATTGAAGTCACCCAGACATTTTAAAAGCTCTGATTTATATTCCCTCTGTGTGACCTTGTATACAAAGACTTCTACAAAGTAGAGTCAACAACTCTTAGGTAACAACTGTTTTATAAAACCTTATTCAAACATTCAGATGGTTCAAACAAATAAAGCCTTGAATCTGATTTTTCTGGTAATTCCATCAAATAAATGTTGATGATCATTATCTGCATGGTCATTCAATTATCATGCAGTCCCATAGCGCAACTGGTAGCGCACAGCATTAACACTGCCAGGGTTAGGAGTTTGCTTCCTTCTGGGGACACCCATGCTAAGGAATGGATGCATTCACTGTATCGTAAGATGCTTTGGGTAAAAGCATTTCTATAAAGGCTGAAATATAACTCCCACATGTAATGTAAGATCAACAATTACATTCTGAGGAATATACAAAAAATGTATTTGTATTATGGCTGTTATAATTCTAAAACATATACAGCCTCACGCTGATTTTTTCTTTCTGTTATTTTTAAGTCTATCAAAAATGATCTCACTGGATATCGTTCTGAGTAACATAGTGAAGACTTTCAATGTTTGTTTCTATGGGTTTTCAGTGACGTGACGTTTTTGCATGGCAGATGAAAATGATGGAAGTAACACCGACCTAAGTCCATTGAAGAGCTGTTTGGACTTGTCCAAAAGATAGCAGAAATCTGTGACCGTCTTCCTTTCACCTAACGGGATATCATCCTCAACCTCAGCTCCAGTCATGACAGTCAATTTTCACACCTGACAAAATAGAAACATAGAAAACAACATGAACTATAATTGCCTATACTCCATTACAATGATTGCATTAAAACAGATGCTTGGCAATTAGCAGCAATTACTAATTAGGCATACGCCTACATGTTAGCAACATCAACATAATAGTCTTATAGCAACTTCACATAATAACAATTATAATCATATCACATATTTTACATTTTATGGTAACACTTTACAATAAGGGTACATTAATTAACATTAGCTAAAATAGTCATAAGCATTATTATATAGCATTAGCATAGCGGGTAAGATTAGGTTGTTAGGGTTCACCCTAACCCTATTGAATAATGTATCAATTAATACGTTAGTTAACATGAACACCATTAGTAAACATGAACACCATTAGTAAATGATTACTAGACACATTAGTAAATTGCTAATTAAGTGTTAGTTTATGCTTATTACTGACTTAGCTAATGTTAATTAATATACCCTTAATGTAAAGTGTTAACCATTTTTGTGTCATTTCAAAATGACAGTGAGACAATAAGTGTCATTTAATACAGAAAGCACAGTGGTATGCATTCATTCATAAACCCTATATAGGCAGGGCAGGATGCCAAATTGTTGGTGCCCTAATTAGGCCTAGAAAGTACAGAAAAGAAGACAGTGCGAAGAAAACTGCGTCACATTGTCACCTCTTTTAGGTTGACCTCAGCTGCCCTAGATTTCAAATTACACTGTAGCTCTAACTTCGAATGGATATGTAGCCGTCCACTCGAATGGATATGCAATCAGGTCAAGAAACCCCATAGTTTCATCTTAAATACCTAGGCATCGGGAACTTGACTAGATTTGGATGGTATTACATAATAGGACTATTGGAGAGATGCTATATTAGTGATGATGGTGGAGAATTTCACTTAACTTAATTTTACTTCAATATAGCATTGTGCACTGGTTAAGAAAACATTTAAGTTCACAATAAATGATTCTCAAGGTCTCAAATGAAGGATATTTAGTCTTAAGTCCGGTACTGATATTATGTGAATACATCCCTGAGCTTAAAGCAATGAGTCACAGAATATAAAAAAAGGATATGTGTGTATCCAACACGCACCCTCACACACATCCTCGTATTTATTGTGAATGTTGCCGCTTCTCATTTACTGTTGTTTTTCAGTTTGGGGTCCTTAAGAAATATACCAGAATGCCAACAGGTTTTACCAGTATAAAGAGGTTTTGCTCATTCACGGATTTGTACAATTACATATACAATCACATTCAGATTTTAAATAAATATTTTTTTGTTTCTTAATGACTGACTGAATCACGTCATCAAAGATCATTGCAAATTACATGTTACACATCACATTACCCCCAATGATGCTCTAAACAATAAAATAATTTGCACTTTAGTTTCATATCTTTCTGAGAAGAGGTCTATGATACCATTGTTATGGTGACGATTGTTTATATTAGTAGTTACTAATAGTACCAATAAGGGACATTGTCCAGTCCAGTTGTAGGCTATGTCCTTTCATTATTCATTCATCTTTTCGTTCTATGTGAATGAGCCGATTTGTACACACTTTGTAGAAAAAAGCGTTTTTCCAAATAGGACAATATGTTCCGACTTAATATACAAAAGTAATACAACTATACAACAATATCTCTATAATGTCGATTGGATTTGAATAACAATGGATTTGTCAGTAGCTTCATTGCATGACAATGAATGGGTTAGTTTGCTCGCGTCTCTATCAGCCTTGCCTATTTTGCTGTAACGTTACATTTGTACTGCAGTGTTAGCCAATTAAGCAATAGTGAACACAGGATGGAAGAATTAATAAGAGACAGCACTGGAATCTCACTTTCTTTTTGTCTCAGTCACTGAGCTTCGACAGCATCAAAAGCACATAAATCTGAAACACAGAAATCCACCTGCAGTAAAGAAAATAAAACGCTGGACATACATCATTGACCGCACACAGCTAATGGTTATTTGTCATGTAGTTACTAATGGATCTGCTATATTAACCGGGTCTGCTTTTGAAATTCTTACCTCGCTAGCCTGCTAACGTTAACGAACCGAAACGGGTCCTTCTCAGAAAATTTTACAAAAGCTACGCCGAGCTTTACCGATGGTGTGTAACATTCTTGGAATCCACTCTATGGCTAAATAGTTAACCTTGGTGGATAACGAAATGCCGTTATCCGATAAATGCATATGATTTTGCCTTATACAATTATTGTCCTCTGATAATGTCAAAGCCAAGACCGCTGCCGTTGAATGACTGTGAGGTGGTCTCCAGTCTCCACCATAGACTGTTCGGATCTCCACTAGACTCCACGCAAACTGGCCAACTGCTTCCGGGTTGAGTCGTTTTACGCAAGCCAGACTCGAGCCATTGATAATCGTGACGGGAGAATGTACGGTTGGCTACATCCCAAATCCATACCTTCGGAATTTCTTAACAGACACGTTTCTGGGGGGGCAGTAACACTGCGCAACGTTTCTTTATAGTGTATTATCAATACAAAAATAGACAAAAAATATTAATTCAACTGCCAGAGACACATATAGTAAATCTCAAATGAAGCAGTAATTTACGGCGCTTGGTGTCCACTACAGTATATTATTATATGCATTATTCAACGCTTCCCAGAAAAGCGGGATTTTCATTACATAGACTATGTTGATTTGTACATAAAATGTACAAAATAATGGTTAATAATCATAAATATATTGTTTTGACGATTATAGGCTATACCATCTCCGCTAACCTATAGAAAGCATAAACCCTTTACACAAAGTGACATATATTAAAAAATAAATCTGTAGCCTAGTTTGGTAGGTACATGCATGACATTTCACATACAGCTTTGTTAAATACATATAGCTTCATTCAATCTGAGGCTTTATTCGAAATCTTGTGTATTTTTCATTTCTATGTGGTAGTTAAACTAAAACAGGCTAATTTGTGCATGTATATCGTCTTTTTTTAATAGCTAAATGAAAAAAGCTATGTTTTCAAAACAGCTTGTGGAAATCTGTAGCCACTCATTTACCCTATAGGCTACTTATCACAGCAAAAAAGGGAAATTTACTAACATACTCCAGAGACCCCAAAAATAAACCACAAATTGATGTGGGCCTATATTTGGCTATTTAAAACAAGCCTATATAGGTCTATTTCCTCATCTGCTAATCTTAAAGTTGAAAAAAAACTTCACTGAAATTAATAAAGTACTTAGAATTATGTGTATATTCAACTGGTCAAAATTTATTATTATAGGATGAAGGGAATTTGTCCCCCCTAAACCATCCTTGGTAGTGACTCCCCTTAATTACAGATCAGATGTACTATGTACTGGGATGGATGGATTTGACCAAGACATGGCGGTGTCAAATACTCGCACATGATATATATCTTTGCAAGGTTATAAGCGTTGTCCTTCAAATCAACTGAACATTAAAAAAGTATGATGCCAATGAGCAGAGTAAAGGCAGGAAACGATATGCTAGCCATAAATAAGTAAAATATCTGTTCTATTTAAATTATTTTGGTCATCTGTGCGAACTAATTAGATAATTAGAGTTTGGGTGTTTTTAATTGACGTATACTTGAAGGGCAAGCTATAATAAATAATAATTATTTGAAATATTCAGTGCTATCAACTGAATACAGCCAGTTTAATTAAGTAACAGTTTATTACAATTACAAAATGTTGGAATAAAATACGATGCTAAGATATTTGTGCACTTAACTAAAGCTAACCTTCACCTATGGTACTTTCCAAATGTAAATACAATAAAATTCAATAAAAAGCTGATATACATAGGCACACAACCATTTATACAAAGAAACGGGGGATAAAGAGTAAAGGAAATTCCAAAAATAATTGTCTGTACATGTATGATTTATTTTGTGAATAAAATGAATCAAAGTAATATATGTATATGATTATAGTGACTCAAGTAGAACACATTAAATAAAAAGAAAAAAACATTTTGAAGGCATGTTGTAGTAGCTTTGTTTCTTCCTTTTTGCCCAACTACTAAAAACATTGTTATTATAGCAATACATTTCCTCCCTTTTAAGACACATTTTGTTTAATGCTAAGTTCTTAAAAAGCCACCATCAAATTAAACCAGTAAAATTATGGAGGTCACAAAAACAAGAAACAATTCTTCTTTGCATGTCTGTAAACTGTAAAATAATTTATAATGGGGATTGATTATGTAACTCCAAGTTTAAATTGAAACTTGAATGTTAACCAATGTTTGACCAAGAAATGATACCATGAATATCTTTGCTAGCATATAGCCAATAGATGTCGAGTAAGAATTACAAATACCTTAATAGGGGAGAGATTTTATTGTACTGCAACCTGTTGTGTGTTGACCACAGCCTAAAAGAAACCTCAGAAATATGAAAACCTGATGCATTGACCCAATGGCTACATAAAAGTTATTTAAACTCTGTTGCATATAAATGAATTTGGTCTAAGCTGAATCAACATAATGTGGTTGGGCAGAGGTCATGTTTACTTTCAGAAAAAAAAAAAAAAAAATGCTTTGGAGAATAGAGAAAAAATAAATTGTCTCCTAAATTAGAGAAAGTACGGTGTTGTTGTTCGAGGTGGTATGACCCGCTCAGAGTCCGGTACAGCCCGGAAGAGCTTTGGCTCTCGCCTGTTCACGTCCTTAAACACCATGATGGAAGCAATGTTTCCACAGCGGTAGCAGTAGTTGGGTGCGGACCATACCGTGACCAGCTTCTCATCGAACATGAACTTGTAGCCCTCGTGAACGAGCTGATGTGCACGGCAGATGAGCTTCAGGTTGTTGATGTGAACAAACTGTGGAGGGGAAAGAGGTTGTGACAGCATTTAAACATAAAGGACAGGTTGGTTGTTATAAAGCTTGCATTAAGGCCCAGTATAAAGAAATGGTGTTATTTTAGCAGACCATGGCACAATTGGTCTACATTGTCTGTGGTTTCCTTATTCATCTTATTCAGTCAAAGAATTTGTTATTGGCAATTTCAAACTAATGCTGCAACGGCCAACAATTGTTGTTTCTGCTCATGAAGTAAGCACAGATCTGCCCGTTTGTTTATAGCCAAAGTATAATTGTTATTAATATTAAGGATTATTGGTTGTTTGGGTTTTTTATGTTTTAACACATTTGAGGTCAATTTATGCATTTGATGATATACATTTTTTAACAGCTTAGATCATAATCCGGTATTACGGTTGTATTGAATAATTTATCTATTCCTCTGAAGCACATCACTTCAATAATGTTATTCATTTGTTTATTGAATACATAGTGTCAACCAAGTAATAACAGACAGCATGTGAGAAACAATTTTGTGCAGTAGAGTGGTACACTTTTTTGAAATAGTTTATTTCAATAAGTGGGGTTTGGCTGTGCATAGTGATGAATGGCAGGAAACAAACTGCACACATTAGCATCTGACACCAACAAATGCTGTGTTTGTAGGCCTTTACCTCGTTCGTAACCTTGGAGCCAAACAGCCAGCCGGCACCTCGGGGACTGATGGCCCAGGTGTCCACGTCCTCTGGGTCGGACCAGACCAGGTCACAGAAGGCCCCCTTGTGAGGAATCTCCTGGTTGCGTTCAATAGTGCGGATCTGGTCCAAGGTCTTGATATCGGGAGACAGGCCACCGTGAACGCACAGGATCTGCTCATCTATCAACTGGAGTAAAAAGGAGTTAGGAGGAGGATCATTTTTTATTATATCTATATAAATATTGAAACATTTAAACAGCTATAACAATTATATAATTATTTATTGTGTCAAATATATTTAGATAAATATTTGAGTTAAAGACTGGATTGGGATTTCTTATTTTTATTTGATGCAATATGTGTGTCTTGGATCAACTCACAGCTGCCACAGTTAGCATGTCAAACACTTTGGTGCAATATCGCCATGCGTTTGCATTTCCATATTTTGTTTGGCACTCATCTGAAAATGTAGAACAGAAATAAAAATGTGACTACAAAAACATTTTAACACGATAAGAAGTAGCAAACTGTATCAAATATGAGACCCACCATAAAATCCATACACTTGTGTTATCTGTCTGCTTTCATGGTTCCCCCGAAGGAGAGTGATGCAATCCGGCCACTTTGCTTTCAAGGCCAGCAGATACGTAAACGTCTCCAAGCTGTAATAGCCTCTGTCCACAAAATCTCCCTTTCAAAGAAAAGAGACGGATTCAAATCCACGGACGTACAGAACATTTCCCAAATCCGACAATTGATTGGATGTATCAAAAACAAAAGCGATAAAATGTATCATGCAAATAAAAGTAAGCTATGCGAGAGGCATTTGCATGCTATTCTTACTAATCATAATCACTCACATAATCACTTGTGAGATGAACATCTCAACACTCACCATGAAAATGTAATTTGTGTCTGGAACTTGTCCTCCAGTCCTGAACAGCTCACAAAGGTCATAAAACTAGGTGGGGAATGAAAAACAATGGATTTATTTGGGGTTATATCTGGTACCAATTATTGGGTCTTAAATTACATATTTACTTTATATATGGTTAGCATGCACATGAGAGTATCGCATTACATAATAGAAAAGAAAGGATCAAATGTACATTAGAGAGAAAACCAAAAACCTTCAATGGCTAAATGCTTAAGTGGGAAAACTGGGGCTTTAAATATAAATAAAGAGAAAATATCAACTGTATTCGTAGGCAAGTAATGAAACTATTCAAAAGATGTATTACCTGGCCATGAATATCGCCGCAAACGGTAACAGGCGTAGAAACCGGTTGGACATTAGACTCTTCAAGCAGCAAGTCGCACACATAATCACACAGTCGCTGAAAAGTACAACAGGAGAAATTCCTTATGATGATTTCCACAAATACACAAACTTTTTCATAGACAAGGCAACAGTCCCATAAAAGAACAGGAAAGACCATTCCTGGAACATTCTAAGGTGGCTCACTGTTCAGCTAAAAACTTACAGTGGCCCACCTCTCAAAGTGGGTAGTGCACTGTTTAACAGTAAACAACATTCTTCACGTTGGGTTGTGTCACATGATGTAACCATATGCTTCCACAATAGTTTAATCCTCTTTGATTATTTAAAGACAGGACAAAAGACTCCTTTCTATATATCTATTCATGTTCAAATATGCAATACCTCATGACAGCCTGATATGATGTAACACTTATTAGGCAGTTCTAGTTCACAGATGTAATATTTGATTATATAAAATTGTAAACATTTGTTTTATTGTGTTTTAGACTTGTTTTTGCTTACTACAATGACAACGAAAGAGGACACTTTCATTCAACTAGTTGCCAAGTTGAATGAAGCATAATTTCAAAATAATTCGACAGTTCAACCAAACATCTTAAAAGAGATCAAAATCTCCCCCCATTCGGTTTAAACTGTTTAAGCCATTAACGTTGAAGCCATATTTTCTCGCTACAAGTGATGGTCGTCCTCGATTGTATAGATTCAACTACATTCACTTATGTATTTTCCTAACTGGACGTCAGCTGGGTTTCGCCGTATCGACATTGCAACACAGAAGGAAATAGCTATCAGGGCACCGATGCTTGTGGATACACCGACAGACTACATTAACACGTCCAAGGGATCATTGTCATGTATAAAGCTATACTGAGTTGATTTGAAATTCTAGAGATAATTATTGAGACTATACCAAATGCTATACAATCTGCAATGTGCAAGTATATGTGAATCTACAAATCATTGGTCTGTCTGGTAATGAAGCGGCCTAACAGTTAGCCCTAACGTTCCCTTCTTGGCTAGCTAGCTAGTTTTGCCTGCTTCCTCAATATCAATCCCGTCTGTATATATCAGCACAAATCAAGTCAATTGTAATCGTTGTAATCCGTGATATCAAAAAAACGATCATTATTTTTTATCAAATAAAATGACGTTTCGTTAATTGAAGTGCACTACTAAGGAGACACTTTAGCTATCTTAAGTTGCTTTGCGCTTTCAAATGTAAGGGAGACGTACTGTTGGCAGACTACTATAACCTGCTTTAGTCACTCACCTTAAGATCATTTTCTGGCAAGTACTTGCAGTGTCTTGCTATTTCTACATACTTATCCAAATCCAAGGGCGCCATAACTATAACAAATAGCCTATATGTACTTGGTTGCGTTCTAGCGCCCTGATGCTAGTTATTTTTCTTCTTCAGTGCTTGTTCTTCTTTAGGTTTCGCGTTTTACTAAACCACCATCCGCTATAACGCGATATACTGCCACCCGCCGTTGTATTGGAGTAATGCACTATACAATTTATGCAAGCCAGTGCAGTCACAAATACAAGTAAGGATTCATTGAAATTCTTTGAGCCCCATATTTTTTTTAATGTACTGCCACTGTGACTAATTTATATTTAAAAACACACATACAACTCATCCATATAATTGATGCAGCTTTGACTATTATTAGGATTTAGTATTTAGTATTTAGTATTTAAAAACCTTAAAAACTTACTGAGTAACTAAGTTTGAAATTCATGGCAGAGTTTAATTTCATTTTGCCAACATCATGCCATATAAGGACAACATGAGATTCTCCTCATGCTTTCCAAAGACAGACATTGATCAAACACAATACGATCAATCAAAGCCTGACTTGGAGCAAATATGCACAGAGCTCAAGCTTGCTGTTGTTTTTCAAACATTCTTTATAAGATTTAATATATTGTTACTTAAAATGTTCCAAGTTGTTATATACAGTCTTATGAGCTGGACCCCTTTGAAAGATATTCAAGGCCCGCTTCTCTATTTTAGAGCTGAACAATCCTGAAAGGAGGATGCCTCTTACTTATCCCAGTAGGATATATTAGGCCAGTGCATTGTCGACCAATCTTACATGCCAAATATCTGGTGTTAAATGAGTTGCCATAACAATTTCCTGCTTGAAAAACAGATATATATACTGGAAGCTTTATAAACACATTGTTCATTTGGCCCAATTTGAAAATACTTTAGCTTTATATGTCCTGGGAAGGGTTGAAAAAAAGGATTCATTCAATATAAAACAAAACATCTAGGTTTGTGAGTTTATATCCAGCTAACTACTTATTTTCTTCAAATACAATTCAAGTTATTTTTTATTATAAAAAAACCAACACTACAAAAAAAATGAGCAAAAAACGAATAACGGTAACATCAAATACGTTTACATGTCAAGTTTAACACAATTAGCTTAAAAGACACAATTGGTTCTTGTCGGCCTGATGTTTTCTGTCAGTTTTATCAACTGAATAAAAAAACATCAGTCTGCCTACATCAGTGATGTCACAAATCCATGGGTGTTTATATAGTATGCATCCACCCTGATTCAGACGCCTTTTAACTTGACCAAATTGCAACACAAATCATTTTACATGACAAGTAGTGAGTGAGGCAGGTGTGTATGATTTGGCTAATGAAACTGTAACAGTCAACATATTGCTAAGTAAACGCCACCTAAAAGTGGTCCTAAATTAGATAACCCTTCTATACTGTGTAGACTCCCGTAGCCAAAATCAGTAAAAAAAAAAAAGAGGAAAAAATAGTT
>OOFG01005097.1:9769-22727 GCA_900323295.1 Molva molva
TCTCCCTCACTCTCTCACACACACACACACACACACACACACACACACACACACACACACACACACACACACACACACACACACACACACACACCCCTCACATTTCCAGTAATACCAGTAGAGATTCATGAAAGGTAGTCTATCACAATATTGGCTTTTGGTGGTTCATTCAGCTGCAATGCCCTCATAAAGAATGTCCTGCAGGTGCTTTTATGCCTGCAGGGCATGTTTGATTTCCTTTTGATATTGCTATTTGTCTCTTGCCCATCGCATTCAAATCTATAGACAAATGCAGCCTCCATTGTGGCACCTGCATGAATCTTTGGGGGTTGTCCGACAGCCTATAGAGCAAGTGTAAACAATTCCATCAGCAGTAATGGCTGTCCTCTTTCCAACCAGGTTTTATTTTTTTCCTTTACTCTCATTTCTGGGACTAAAATCAGGTTAGCGTTTCATAAGGAGCTTAGCGCAGAGGGCCACAGTGTGCCACTAATGTAATAGACTATCTCTCCCTCTCCCTCTATCTCTCTCTCTCTCTCTCTCTTACTCTCCCACTCTGTCACTCTCCCTTTCTCTGTTGCCGCGTCTCATTCTATTCTGTCCTCTTTTCTCTTTGTGTGCCGGCTCACTCTTTCATGGAGTGACCTTGCCTCCCATTCTCTCTCGCTCTCTCTGTTTTTTTTTTTTTTTACCCTCCTTACCCTCCTAGTTTCTGGTTTCCTCTCCACCTCCCTCTGTAGACAGATGTGGACGACAGAGGCAGGAGTTGGCAGAGAGGACGGAAGCTCTGTACCAGCAGAACAGTATTTATAAGGAGGAGAAAAGACCCAGAGAGCAACAAATGGACATTTGGTAAGTCAACGATCACCCTCTGTTATGGATGATGTATGCTATATGTACAAATATGTACAAATATATGAGTATATTACAGGTTTTAATGACAAGAGAAGAGAGGTACAATGTTGGTTTTGTTGAGTCCACTCCTGTCGTCAGGGTTCTGGGCTTTTGCTGGTCCATGGGTTTGTGATTAAACGGTTGTTGTGGATTATGGGCTGTGAAATCTTGCAAGGATCACTCGGCAATGTCAATAATCCAGGGGATTATCTCCTGTTTCTGTTGGTGCTATAGTTTGGGTCATAGTACATGTGACCCCCCTCAAGTCTTTATAGAGCAGCTTTATTATTTCAAGCCCTGAATATTGCAGGGTTTTAAATGATGGTGGTACTGTACATTTTGTAAAGAAGAACTTCAGAAAACCCAGGTCCTACATTGAGTTGAGATTGTGTTTTCTTAGTTTTGTGTCATGCTGGACGGTATGCATGCCAACCAGGGTGTTCATTAGCTAACAGGAGGCTCGTGAAAGCAATAGGTGTGGTGTGGACTTTGCATGTTTGTCCATGGCCTGCCGCATCTTGCTCTATCAAGCATGCATGTCAGATGCTGTTGACATCACAGAGAATGTATAGTGTAGCTGCAATTGTATATTATCTTTACTCCATTCATAACCTCTATACACTGTAAAGTATAAACATATAATTATTATTATGATCAGTATGATTATTAGTATGATTATTGCTATATTTAACTTTAGTACACATTTATATTAATATACAATAAACAGTGCACTAGCTATGAATGGGTTGTTGTCTCTTCTTGTACTGTAACCTCATAACTCTAGGGGAGTTCACAGTACAAGGAGAGTTCTCAACACACCTTCTTGGTTCGGAAAGACTCAAGTTTGTTCATCGTCAATAAACCTTTGAACTTTGGCGGTGCGTCCCATGCTGATAAGTGCTTCAGGTGCTCATATGCATTAACCTCCAGTGGTTCGAGACAATTCACCGGATTACTCATGTTCACCGTTCAGAAAGACTCTGACCTCTCCGCAGACAATAACAATCCATAAACGTTATTGATTCTCGTTGGTATTGTCCCAATCTATTTTCTTTGTTTTTATTTCCTGACCAGAGCAATGGAGTCTTTGACAGGAGAACACAACCCTGAAGATATTCCAGGTGGGAGTCACTGGCAATGTGCTACAGCAGAAAAATAACGAGCACGAGCAGAATTAAAATGAGTACTAAAAAAACAGGAAGCTAAAAAAGCATTATTTAGTGCCACACTTGAAATGGTTTATGAGATTAGCTGGATATCTTAACAGACTGTGTGTGTATATGTGTGTGTGTGTGTGTGTTTGTATGTGTGTGTGTGTGTGTGTATTTGTGGGTGACATTGTCTTGTCTTCACCAGGGAGGAAGAAGTCTAAGCTGAAGATTCTGAAATCTAGACTGTTCAGCAGATCTAAAAAGGCAGATGAAGGGCGCACCAAACTCAGCCAGTCTACCAGTGACATCACAGCTGGGAAGGGACTCGATTCAGAGGAAGATCTGACGTGAGTTTGTGCATGAAGTCACTTGACCTACAAAACACTTTGTGAAAGTGTTCTTCTTACCAGCTAAGATATACAAATTGAAACTATGTTTTGGGTGCCCTCCCTTATGTGCTGGCATACATGCTTTTACAATTCACTGCCACAATACAATGTGTGTTAACTGGAAGGATAGAAGTAATTTTGGTGGAAATAACAATCATATACATTCTTTACATCTTTGACATCCAAGATGTTTAAGAACACAAACAAGAACATATTCAAATAACTCCAGTTAAACGTATCAAAAATAAACATTGAAGCAATCATAAATAAGGGAGATACTATTTGTTTCCTTTCAAAATGAACTCGGAAAATGCACTGCAGGAAAATGAAGTACAATCTTCAGGATTGCTGCATTAAACATCTAAAGTCAAATCAATCGATTATCCCCTCTTTCTCCCATCATTGCGAAATCCTTCACTGCTCAGGTGCTCCGAGGTCACGCTGGGGTCAAGAGCATTGTCACATGAAAGCATCTTTGTGGCAGACGAGGTCCTGGCCGACCCAGAACCCTCCAGGGTGCTGTCCCAAGAGAATGTCCACACCAAGATCAAAGCTCTTCAGGTATCACTTTGTTTTGGAGCTGTAGTAGTGGAGGACAATTCCATGACAACTGTGGCTCTGCTGTGAAATTACATCAGTCTGTGTTCAAAATGTCACAGATGAAGCTTCAGCAGCAGAACTTGCATTTGGGGCCACCCTCCATGGGTCTGTCAATAAAACGTCCGGACCACCTGTTTAGGGCTCCTGCTAGTGAATCTGCATCACAGGAAGCTCTCAATAAGGTACATTACCCAGGCAAAGTTATTATCATGTTAGATTATCATGAGGTTATATCACATGTTCAATCACGGCTCTTCCCATGATATGTGTATGTGAGCACTGGGAACTGCAGCTGGTCTAGTGTGTGCTTAAAATGTAATCATATTAAAACAATGATGTTGTATGTTTTTTGTTTACTTATTTCTCAGGAAATATTGCAGCCTTTCGCTCAACCTCTGTCACCTGCCCACAAACAGTCACCTACCAGATTTGTGGCTCCCATGCCATCTCATTCTGCACCCACTGCTGTTCTTCTGACCTCACCCACTACTGCTGCTGGCCTTGCTTCAGACTTCAGCAGCCCAGCCAAGGTCGCTTCCTGTCTGGATACATCTGCTGCACGCCACCGCATGTCTGTCAAGCCAAGGAACCAGAGGGCCAGCACTAAACGACAGAGAGTGAGTGTTTTTTTCTTTTGGCCCACACACGTGAAGTTAAGGATGACTATAGAGACACACCTGGTCTGCTTTCATTTGCATTTCTTCCTTTTTTCCCCCTCTTTAATTGTTTAGACTTATGCCAGTCCCCTCTCAAACCTGCCAAACAACATGAATCATCCAGCATTTGAAGAGGAAACTAGTTGTCCTGCTGAAGACGTGTCCTCAATGTCCTCCCACTCAATTCAGATTCTGCAATCAGAACCAGAGGGGGTCAACATCTCGTTTACACCTCAGTGTCTCTATTTAAATTCCCTGGAGGCTGAGGCCATCAAACGAGAGGCACAAGCAGCATCACAACCAGAAACATCTGATACAACCCCTCAGCTTCTAGGAGCTAAATCTCTCCAACCCATTGATCTAAAGTATTGGCAACAGCCGGCTTCATCGTGTGTTATGACAGAAGGGAAGAAAATAGACCATCTTGCAGACCTAGAAATACAGGCTGCATCCCATGTCAAAAGCAATGACATCAACTCAACAAAGCTGATGGGTAAAAATCTTGAGAGTGAGCACAGCTCCCAAGACGTGTCTAAGTCGTCCCTCTCATCCAGCTTTGGCTCAGTTGGGTCTTTCAGGTCTTCCTCTTTGAACCAACATGGTAAGACTCAGCCAATAGCAGAGGTAACACAGAGACAAGGCCAAGGTTCAGGGTATTTCAACTTCTCTTCTTTAAAAGGACAAGATGGAGAAAGGCCTAGGTCAAGCAGCTTTGTGGTACATGGGGAACATGCTGTAACCAGGCTCAAGGGCAGATCAGAAACATTGGTTAAGTCATTCACCTCAAATGTCAACCAGTCACAGGGCCATGCATTTCAGAAGAAAGGGCAGGAAGAGGAACTTTTGGGAGATTTACAACAACAAAGAGGTGCCGGAATAGCTAAGGATGGAGAAGTTAAAGACAAAGGTGCATTTATTCCCTTAGAAAGGAGGGTGACCTTCAAAAAAGGAGAATCAGCACAACCTCCTAAACAAGCAGCCATTATGACAGGAGCCTTAGCAGGGGTGGAGGGCAGCCAGGAAGGGGTAGAAGAATCCGTGGATGCAATTGAGGACCTGGAGGATCAAGGGACTGCAGCCTTTGGCGTGAAGCTTCGCTCCACATCTCTGTCTTTGAGATACCGTGCTGAAGGTTCCGCCTCCAGTGTTCAGCAGAACAGCACAGAGATGGCAACGTCTGCCTCACAGCTAATACCCTGCAACCCTACCTCGGCGTCCATGTTTTCTGGGGGAAAAAGTGATAAGAGAAACATAGGGGATATAGAAACCGACAAACAACTTTCAGGCCACCATCGAAGAGGCACAAGGCCATGGTCTTTCCTACATGTTGGTGAGTCTAGACAGATAGAAATACGATGTAAAGAAGTATTGGATTGGATGTTTTTGATGATTTTCTTCAGGGATTTTTCTTTTTCTCTGAATTCCACTTTGTGAAGATGTTTAGAATGAAGATAGGACTGGATTATCTAGGATTACACTAGTATTGGACTTTGAAGTCTAACATATATGCATCACATGTTGAATAGATTATAGAGTGATAACATGTTAAACTTTGTACTGAAGTTTCATGCAGGATGCTATAAGATGGCCTTTATATGTACCTAACCTTACTTCCCTATTGCTTAGATGGAGCTGCCGCCCAGCCTGATTTCACAAGCCCTCCAGAAAAACCCAATCACATCGAGCCAGCAGAAGAGTCTGTACCTACTCCAGAGACACTGGGCATCTCTTTAAACACCAAGGATGTAGAAATGACCGACGACACTCGGCAGGGTCAAACTGCCTCACAGTCGGCCCCACAGTCGGCCCCAGCAGATGTGTCTTGGATGAGCATGGCCATGGAGAAGACAAGAAGCCTCCAACAGCTGTTCACCAGTAAAATGCCCAGAGATTTCACAGGCATGCAAAGTAATGCCCGGCAGCAGACGCCAGCACAGCCAACAAATCAGGGCCAGAATAGCTTACAATTTCAGGCAAATAAGGGAATTCAATCGCAGGCACAACTTGCACCACAAACACAAGGTGTAGCGCAGCAACATGATACGCCACAGATACAGGCCACAAGTCAACCATTAACCGAGGCAATAAAACCACCAGTAATCAAAGCCGTGAGTTCAGCACAGACTGCCCAGCATTCTCAAGTGTCAACTACTGTGGAACAGAATATCCCACTAAATGCCTCTAAAACAACACATATGCTAAATACTTCACAGACAAATGCTGTGTCTTCTGTGTTTGCGGCTCCCTCCTCACGGCCTTCCACACAAATGGAGAGCATGGCTCAATCTGCTCTAGGCAGCACTCCTTATTCTTTTGCCCAGGCAAACGTATCTTATGGCCAGCAACCCACAGCCCAGCAGCCATCCAGGGGTGGTGGTCTCCAGAATAGCAACCAATTCAAACCAATGACCTCTGCCCCAACCACCTCAAACAATGCTCCATCCCCAGCCCAAGCTCCAGCCTTAGCAACCCAAGGAGGAGCAGCTGAAGAAGGAGCTTCCCAGTCAGGGAGGAGGACAGCTTGGCAGACCTCTGTTGGGGAGAGGGCTGCCTTCCTGGAGTACTGCACAGAGGGAGGTACCACACATGGTTTCAAGGTATTTTGAAAAGTGTCAAATACACGTTTAACAGATTAGCTCAAATGGCTGTGAAAAAGAAAAGATGTGATTCCTTCTCTTTTTCGCAGGTGGATCAAAGTAAAACACAGACAAACACTGAATCACCCGTAGATTCCCTCTACAACATACTTATAAATAAGGACACAACATCTAAGAGGAGACCAGGAGGACAACTTGCAGGTATGTACATAATGAACAGTAAACATGATTATATCATATAAAATGTATGCTGATAAATTTCATGTACTACAATTTGACATTATATTTAAGAGTCAAGCCCAACCAAGGTACCAGGCAGGCTTGCTGACAATGAAGAGAAAAACGATAGACATCGAATGCAGACCTCGTCAACACCATCTTCCACTGCTACACCTTCATCTCCACTCCAGTCTGCATCTGTCAGAAGTCAGCCATCTTGGATGGAACTAGCCAAAAGAAAGTCAATGGCATGGAGTGATAAAACAATGGACTAACCAAGAAACGTTCATACCTAGCCTATGAATCTGAGGGTGTACAAATAACTTTTTACCACAATAGATCATTATAGATATATTATAGAAATATTTCAACACATGTTTTGGTTGATTCACTCACTGTGTTAGCAATGTATTGTAGCAAATTAAAAAAATTACAAATGTTATTGGTTGAGTTGTTTTTGGCAGAGCCTTAATGTACAGACCTACATATAGATATATAATTTTAGTATATATGTGAAAAATTTGATTTTGCTGCTGATCTATTTTTGATGAAAAACTATTTATTGTAGGACACTTCTTGGGTAATCGATTAAATGGAGCAGGATAATGGGAAGACACATAGGCAGCATATACCAAGCAGCTTCAATGAGTCAATTATGTGTGTACATGATTCTTATAGAGAAACTCTCATATTTTGGGCAGTAACAACAAAGGTTTTGAGGTCTGATATTGACAAAACAAAGGTGAGGGGATTGACCGTCTTGTAGACTGTTATGGCGGGAGAGAACAAGTTATTTGCTATACATGGGGGAAGTGGAAATATCTGCAAGAATGCAGGACAACTAGAGGAATCTACACAATACAATAGTCAGGTGATTGCCATGGCCTCAGTATCAGACCACTTGGCTATAGGGGCAATACAAATGCTAACTTATACAAAGGCCTTCTAGTAGTAAATAAAAGAAGGTTATATAATTTGTGATATTATTAGGATACATTTTCCAAGACCCTTTGCTATTCAACATTTGTTGCCTTGTGAAAATGCAGATTCTCTAGACCTACTAGGTAGTTATTAAGTACATTAAATCACAGTAGAAACCTGTCCCAACAAGAGAAAAAAGACTGCAAAGCATCACATCGGTCTCATATTCCAAAATGACAATACCTTGGAATTTCGTTAGGTGGCAGCAATATATGTTATTTTGGTTCTTTGCTATTTTGGTCTGGTCGGTTACTACGGTCATCTTACTTCTTGGTAGGCTTACCCTGTATTTCCTAGATTGATACATTTTAGCATCTATTTCCTAAATCTATGATAAGTATCGGTAAGTACAATGGATGATCACGTGTCTGTTAGTAGCATGGATCTATAATCGGTATTTTGGGTATCTATAGGCATATATCTGCAGACAAGAGTGCGCTGGACAACACACACAAGAACCATACCCATTTGGCAAACGAAGGGTCATGTATGTGATCTAAATGGGGCACCGCTACCTTTCTTTGGCGATATTTGTCAGTAGCCTGTGTTTCTGTCAAACCCATACCCTCAGAAACTCTGTTTCATGGGCGGTGTCTCCCAAAGACGTTGTAGTGGAAGAAGAATTAGATGCCTTATCCCAAGAGGTTTCCCCTTCTTTATTGAGAGACAATGTTGTGTTATGGAAACAGGCCTATCCGGCTCAGGGGCTAGTGGACGGCGGTGAAAGCCCCGGAGAACGAATCAAATCTGAAAACGAGAATGTGGCTACGGTTTCGTCGCATGTATTTTCTTATCGTGTTGGAGAAGTCAAAGAGCCGGGTAATGTTGAACCTCCGCCGCATGAAGAGACCGCAAGAACGGCCAGATTCATCGCTCATTACAGTGACTGGGGACATCTTTCTACCATCTCAACTCAAGAAAAGGTATTACAACTCTTACGCTTTTCGGGTATAACGTGTTATTCATTTGATTCAGGCAATCCTTTATTTCTAATTATTTTACGTAACACTTGGTGTGTTTGTTACTATCTGTACCCTGTTGCCCTATGCCATAGGGAACTTGTATGTGTTTATTTCCTAGTCTGAAAAAATACAAACAAGTGTCGTTACTTCCCAACTCAGCATGTCCATAAAGTAAGCCTTCATTATTTGCTTAACTTGTTAAATCCATAGGTTACGTGAAAAAGCTGTCCTGGGATTTGTAATGGGCTGTATATGTTTTGATGTATATTACTTTGATGTCCTCACCTCAATGCAGATTAAGGGTTTCCCCTTCGGTAACATCTTCTCTGTGAGCGATGGACCATTGGACAACAGTACTGGAGTGATCTATTTCTATGTCACTGAAATGGATAACTCTGTGGCAGACCTGAGAAGCAATCCCAATGCATCGTTTACCATCTCAGAGGCTGAGGGAGAATATTGCAGGTTTGCTATGCTAAGTTGCTATGCTCCAACTGTTAATGTATTTGACAGAAAATCTTATGAAACAGTCTGTAGGGTCATTAGACACACCACATTGTTTATGACATTGGACAAATTTAATTATTTTTCTAGGCAAATGATATATGATCCTGAAGATCCAAGATGTGCTCGACTCACGTTAACGGGCAAGATGTTGGATGTGGGCCCAGAGGAACTGGAGTTTGCAAAGGAAGCAATGTTTTCAAGGTGACTTTAATGCTATACACTTAATTGGTGCACTAAATACATGTACATTTCAAGCATTTGTGCAATTAGGCCAAACTGAACCCATACATATCTATTTATGTCTCATCTTCTTCTTATTCCAGACATCCTATAATGGGAAAATGGCCAGTGGGACATAATTGGTTCTTCATGAAGCTCGAGTTGGTCCAGATCTGGCTACAGAATTGGTTCGGAGGAGTGTCACACGTACCAGTCGAAGATTACTTCAGAGCTACACCTTTTCTAAGAAAAACTGCCCCACACAACACATGATTGCAAGTGGAGGCACAGATACAAAAGCTAAATTACTGGATAGTCATTTACTGGAATTACTTCTTTCTTTTTTTTAAAATAAACTGTATTGGAGATTCAGTTCCAGATTGAGAGTTACTGACAATAGTTACCAAACGCAGCTGTGATGCTGCCTGCTTTTTACAAGGCCTTTTGAGTGGTCTAACCAATGATTTTATTTCATTATAATTTTTATCTCTCCATGCCACTTTCATCAAATTAAATCAAATCACTTTGGAGCTAGAAGGCATGTTTTCAGCATTGACCTTTCGTCATATTCCTAAATGTGACATTGCAGCATTAAAAAAAGCATGGCAATAACAAAGAAAATCCTATATCTGGAATAAGAATATGTTTGATAATTTTGAATGCATACTAGCGTGTTGCAAATGTGTTATTTTTTCAAGCCTACAGATTTTTGCTCAATTAATTGAATGTTTGGGGACACACAATGCAAATGTGATTGTATTGAGATTGTTTTTAATGACTTTACTTTTTGGTTTGATACTTCCTGTGATTCAGCTTAAAGTAACAATGTAGCACCTTTTTAAATAGAGACAGCGTGCATGTTGATGACAGACACGATTGCTCTGTTTGAGACACATCTTTGTACATGTAAATCTACAAAAATGTAATGTTTGTGTCCTACAGGGTTTCTGTTTGACTTATGTCTGTAGAAAGTGAGATTAACAGGGTTGGCATAGCTCAGGAGGTAGAGTGCGTTGACCTGTAACTGGAAGGTTGCTAGTTTGAACCCCGGTTCCTCCTAGCTGAATGTCAAGGTGTCCCTTAGCAAGACAACTAATCCTAACTGCTCCTGGCGAGCTGGCTGTCGCCTTGCATGGTAGACTATTGATTACAGTTGTTAAATGGGGAGGTGAATTACTAAAGAAAGTAGACTTTCACATTTTAATCGTTACTGCAAAATGTCAAAATCGTGAAAGAATTGCTCCTAATTCATTTGTCCAACATCCCGCCTAGTCCAGGTCACATGTTTAAAGTAACCTACAGCTCCCTGGTGGACTAGTGGTTAGGATTCAGAGCTCTCACCTACGTGGCCCGGGTTCGATTTCCAGTTAGGGAACTCATCTTTATGAGTGATGTCCAAGCAAATCCAATACAAACCACTATCAATAACCGATGTCCAAGTGTTCAATGGGAAGGTGAATATCGTAATAAAGTGGACTTCCATGTTTAATCCTTACAGCAAAATCATGAAAGAAGATAGCTAATTTATCCGTCCAACATGCCGCCCAGCAGGTCACATGACTACATGACAGTCCAGGTGAATGACTAAATAAAGTAGACTTCCACGTTTTAATCGTTACTGCCAAATTTCAAAATCATGAAAGAATTGCTCCTAATTAATTTGCCCAACATTTCCCCCAATCCAGGTTACTTGCTTAAAGTAACCTACAGCCTACCGACGAGGCCCGGGTTCGATTCCCGGTTAGGGAACTCGTATTTATGAGTGATGTCCAAGCAAATCCAATACAAACCACTATTGATAACCGATGTACAAGTGTTCAATGAGAATGTGAATAACGAAACAAAGTAGACTTCTATGTTTAATCCTTACAGCAAAATGTAAAAATTATGAAAGAAGATACCTCATTTATCTGTCCAACATCCCGCCCAGTCCAGGTCACATGGTTAACCAGGGTCGGCCTAGTTCAGGAGGTAGAGTGGGGTGACCTTTAACCGGAAGGTTGCTAGTTCGATCCCAGGCTCCTCCTACCTGAGTGTCGAGGTGTTTCTGAACAAGACACCTAACCCTAACTGCTCCTGACGAGCTGGCTATTGCCTTGCATGGTTGACACCGCCGTCGTTGAGTTAATGTGTGTATGAAGCGTTGTAAGTCGCTTTGGATGTTAACGTGTGTATGGACCGTTGTAAGTTGCTTTGGATAAAGGTGTCTGCTAAATGCCCTAAAATGTGTATGTTAACGTTCCCTATAACTCCCTAGTAGTTAGGATTCAGCCGCTGACCGGGCTGGATTCCCTGTTAGGGAACTCATCTTTACCACTATTGATAATGGTTGTTAAATGGGGAGGTGAATGACTAAATAAAGTAGACTTCCACGTTTTAATCGTTACTGCAAAATGTCAAAATCATGAAAGAATTGCTCCTAATTAATTTGTCCAACATCCCGCCTAGTCCAGGTCACATGTTTAAAGTAACTTACAGCTCCCTGATGGTCTAGTGGTTAGAATTCGGTGCTCCCAACTGCCGCGGCCCGGGTTCGATTCCCATCACTCATATTTATGAGTGATGTCTATGCAAATCCAATACAAACCACTATTGATAACCATTGTTTAAGGGGGGATATTATGCCACCAGGTATGAGTGTGATTAGCCATTACAAGCCGTTTGAAAATCTGCCTTTCCCTGTGTTTTAGTGACATCACAAGTGGGAGTGTCCACCTAGATGTATGCTGGCTAGATCAGTCTACCAGCCTACCCAGTGGACTGTAGCAAATGTTGCTTATCTATCCATCATACATCTAGGTGGACACTCCCACTTGTGATGTCACTAAAACAACGGCTTGTAATGGCTTATCCCACTCACACCTGGTGGCATAATATCACCCCTTTAATACCGCTCTGCAGTGGTTCCCCACCTTTTTTGGCACGTGACGCTTCATTTCTAGCCCTTAAAATGTTTGCGACGTTTACTTTTCTGTGTCTACTTCCACGTTGATTGTTTTTTACCCAATCCACATCAGACAGTAATATCAACGTCCCGGTGAACGTAATCGCATCGCTCTACCGCACACTAAGTGATGAGTAGTAGTTTGCCCATGGGTCTGAATCAGTAGGCAGTTCATACAGGATGTCTAAGAGACCTTTAAAAACAAAAAACAAATTGCTAAAATGGATCCTCAAATATCCATAGCTTATGTCAGCAATCCCCTGCGACCCCATATTCATATCAGGGGACCCCAGGTGGGGATCCGACCCCAAGGCTGGGAACCACTGCCGTACTGACACAGACCATAATAAATAACATGTTGTGGTGGAGGATATTTGGTCTTTTAGTATATTTATCAGTTTACTTTTAGGGATTTTGAGTGGTTCTCAAAGGAGAAATGATTGAGTGTGGCCAAGTACAGAGTACTTAATCGACAATACTTCTTTGTTTGCGCACCACAAAGCTACGCCCACGCACACACACGCACACAACACACACACACACACACACACACACACACACACACACACAGTTGATGGTTAACGGTGTTATAGGTGTGTGTGTCACTAGAGCAAAACAAAGAGAAAACTAATATTTTGCAGTTTGATGGAGGATGGAGTGTTTTTATTTTTTGTGGAAGAATATTTCTGTGAATGTTGACATGTGGCTGTGGTGGTGGTGGTTGTGATGGTGGTGGTGGTGGTGGTGGTGGTGGTGTGATTCAGGACCAGCTCCACAACCTGACCGTCCTAATGGAGCAGGTGAAACGTAACCCTGGGTGCATGATCAACATAGTCCGG
>OOFG01005109.1:7054-18119 GCA_900323295.1 Molva molva
GGGGGTCTCGTCCCAACGCGACTTCCTCTTACTGGCGCCCGGGGTGGGCGTCTCCCCCACCGACTCGTCTCCGCGGTCTGTGCGGGGGGTTTCAGCCCATCCGCTGCCATGCCCAGGGGTCTCGCGCTCCGTCTTGGGAGTTTCATCCCAGCGGTTTTTGCGGACGCTGCCCGTCGCTCCTCCGTGGCCGGGCGTTGCGTGGCCCGGGGTGTCCCTTCCCGGTGTGGCCGCGCCGGCCGGCGTGTGACTGGGAGTGGGGTCCCACATGCGAGTGCTGGGGGTGGCGCCTGGAGTCTCGCTGCCTTTGGCCCGACCGGGGGTCTCATCCCAGCGACTGTTGGAGGGGGTGTGTGCAGGTGTATGCCCTGGTGTCTGCTGTAAGACAAAACAAGATATTTGACTTTGTTGCAATCTTAATACAATTATATAGAACTCACTATACGGACCACGACCCAATACAGGATCAAAACGTTTTTCTGATTTGTTTAGATGCGGCCAGTCACCTCGGCGGAGGAGTCTGCCTGGTCCCAGCTGGACATCTTCTTAGGCGTGGTGTTGGTGGGGGTTTGGTTCGCTTCAGCTGTCTGGTCCCAACGACGCTTGCGCTTGGCCGCTGCGGCGGCGGAGCCATTCACTGCCTTCAGGTCCCCTGTTTTCGCCTTCTCTGCCATCTGCTGCCGGATGTCTTTCTGGAGGAGGGCAAGCATACAGCCACAGTCAAATCACAGCTCATCAATATTTTGGCATTTACCTTGACGTAAATCTGGCTTTCAAAGTTTGGACAAGACAGTCAAGAACGAACCTCCTCTTTGGTCAGGTGCTGCTCCTTCATGACGTCCATGTACGACCTCACCTGCATCTTTGGGTCTGGCGTTTTGCCCCCTGCGCGAAAGAGCACCAACAACAAAACCGGACATACATTAGGCTGTATACTGGGGACCAACTGTCGTAGAAACACAGCAAGCACAATACACAGCCAGCTAACCCTGACTCTAAAACCAAATGAATAAATCATTACGTTCCGTTGGCTTTACATGTGAATCACAATTAAAAAAAAAAAAAAGCCCTAGAGATAAACAAACGTTTCCTCTCTTTCTTACAAACAGACATAGCAGTCTTAGGGAAGAAAAAAAACAAGCAGATACATAGATGAGCTGTGGTTGCTCTGTTCGTTTAAGGAGATTAAGGAGAAGGTATAGCCATCACTGATGCAGGGGTCCTGGGCTGTGCTCTCCAGAATACGTACACTTTCAGTGCCAAGGGTCCTTCTGCAGTCAGACTTCAACCGGCAGAAAAGAAGCCTAGAAAATTTCTCTTTACCATTAGTAACACTTTGGAAAGGGTAGGAACTCACACACATAAGTATACCACCTGTGTTGCATTGATTTACGGCACTCAAATATAGAGAATCCTGGAGCTTGGCCTCAAACTACAGGGGTGCAATTAAAGTAACACTGTGATCCAGATGTCCAAATTACTCATCATTTATATATTCTTTTAAATGCTAAATGATTGAGGTTTTTCAGGGGCCATTAAAAACTTCTGATTGGAGGCTACTTCAGGAGATACAAAAAAGGGGGAAGGCCCAACTGTCCAGACATAACTACAGTGACAATATTGTAAATTTAAAAAGAAATGGTTAAATATCATACTTCTTTCATATCGCTAGTAGATGGCCAAATGGGGGATACATATATATATTTAACAAAAATTATATATGAAAAAACAACAACTTTGGGGCTTAAGTTTATCATTGTTGGGCTGCTTTGTGTCCCCACAGCAGCAGTAGACCCTGACCAAACTGAAAAGTGCACACTTGTGTGTTCACCATAACCTACACAGGATGAGTTGCTGCACCCTTAACAGAGTGCAGTACAGGACTGGCAAAGCAGTACTGCTGTAGGAGAGAAATTAAGGACAGTTAGTATGGGCCTGTGGCATTGTGGTACAATTTTCTTGATCAAATATTTCTATCTTACAGGGAGTTGTAAAATAAAAATAAACACAACATCTTTGTTAAATATAGAAGTCTACATGCAGGCTTCAGGTGAGCCCTAGCTAGGCTTAACTGGTAACTTGGGGACTTGTTACGCTCAAATCACGGGCATTCTGCCTTTTTTCTATTGTTACTCAATCTAGAATTACGTGTCAGTGAAATCTGGTTTCATTACATTGCCATAAGGTCAGGAACCACAAGCCAGAAAAAATATGTTTATTTATGCCTGTATATGTTGGTTTATGGCTTCTGTCATTTAATGAGCCATACACAGCCCAACTTCTGTACTTATATATACAAGTGTATACTTTTGAACCTGCCTGTAATGTGATGTTCAAAGTCTAACATACCGGTTGCTAAGTCATGATTTTATAAGAGGATCCTGCCTGATAGCCACATGGGTCTATTAACCCTTCAACCCAAAAACAATCCATCTGCAACCCACGTTTTTCTAGGTGAAATAACCCTCCTCAGAGGACACCCAATAGTCTCTCCCAAGAAAATGTGAGGCAGCCCTACAGTGATCATTGAGTCACACACATGGGTGCAAAGTCTTTTCATGCCAAAACAAACAAATTTTCCGCCATAAGTTTCTCCTAGATCCTAGAATAAAGTGGAAATGTCACGGTGGAACAAAATGCTTCTAAACCAGAGAGGATTGACCACAGGGAAGGAACCAAGTCTGGGGAGCAAGTAATTGCATTTCAGTCGAAGGGTTGAGCGGCAAAAGGGGACCAATTGAGACCATAAACAAATCAACAACATGAAAAGGGGGAGGAAATGGGAGGAAGATGAAGACAAAAGAGGAGTGGTGGAATTTACCATCTGCAAAAGGGTCGAGACGCTCCGGGGAGATGATCATCTGTCTTCGGCGGCCCTTGTATTCGTCCTCCCGGTCGGCAATCTTCGCAGGACGATGCTCTGCGAACGGGTCATACTGCACAGGGATAACAGAAGCAACGCGTTAAGACTGATTAAATAAATGAAGGATTTCAAAAACAACCCCCTTCATCGATTTCTCTTAAAACAAATTTTCCAGTTTTAAACGCCATTATGGTAACGGGTTATTGAAGCAAGTTTAAGTGACAGGCGGGATAGTTCAATGGGCTAATTCCAACAACAACATTATGTAAGATGCAATGTTCTAAATAATGGATTGATATTAAAGAAATATTCACGCTCAGCAATAAAGTGATCTAAAGCCAGAAGAGAAAGGCATTCTCTGCAGTCCAACCGTGGGGCTTGCGTGTTAACGGCTGGAGCCTGACCGGGATCACTGCTCTTTAAACCCCGCCTTAACGTCATTGTTTCGGATTTTCAGTTTCAATTACCACCACTAGACCCACCAATTGTTCAATTAGTTCTGGTTATTTTGGCACGTGAATATCCAATATCTTTCTTAACTCGGTTTGACAAGAGCAATTCACAATGGATCATCAACAGTTGTTGATTTATAGTTGTGTTGCTCTTTTTACAATGGTCCAGACTGTTTTTTGCCGTTACGGCACTTTCAGTGTTTTTTTATTATTATTATCTATCAGCCATTGGTGGGTGGCAGGTGTTTATTTTGTACCCCCAGCTGCCACCAAGAATCTTGTCAACAAAGTGACACATGGCTGTGAGCTGGGTGATCCCTTCTAAAGCTGATTTCAAGCCCTTGCATGAAATGGGGCCTGAAACTGGCTGCCTTGGTCAACTATTTATTACTGTTAAGCCTTGGCAGTGTACAGTTTGAAGCTCCGGTCACATAAAATATAAGGCATAAAGGCTTACCTGTTCCTCTGACTGGGGAATGGCGTTAAGTATTGCCACCGGGGCATGGTACCCAGGCTTCTTTTGTCCCAATAAACTGGTTGATGAATCTTCCTCATCATCCTGCAAGTAAAAAAAGTCTAGTCAGGTCTGGCCAAAGTGGCCGGCTCTCCTAGCTCATATACAGACAAAAAGGAGCAGTCAAGCTCCACAGGAAATTCTGAAACAAAAACAACTCTGATCAGGTTGTGTTGTAGACCTGGCTAGGTGAAAATGTTAACAAAAAGTAAGATGAATGCTGAATGAGGTTTCAAGCAGTGTTAATATTTGGGGAAAAAAATAACTATTGAATAAATACAAATACGACATTAATGTTTGCACTTATTTTAAGAAGACGTTATAATAGCAATAAATAAATTCATACATCTTCTTGTTCATTTGCAGCAATAGACGTGACATATCCCGTAAAGCGGCTGTCGCTGCCCCCGTAGATCTCCTGGTCAAAGAAGCCAGTGGAGTCCAGACCCACTCCCTGCTCTCCCTCCTCCAGCAGGGCGGCCTTCATCCCCTGGATCTCCAGGATCTGGGCCTCTATGTCTGAGATCGAACAAAGCATACACCAGTTAGTAAATGTTCACAATTATTGTCGCTAATGTTTACACATGTATGTCGCTTAGTGTCCCGATGAAATTGACCAAACCCCAAAATTAACGCTATTAAAAGATATTCACAATATTACCTAAAAATAAATAAATAAAACAAACGTGTTCGAAACGTACAATGGTGACCAATCATTTATGTTTGCAAACGGCCATAGTTAATCAACTTAGATGTGCACATACTTAGTAAATTACTTTAATAAACGGTAGAGTACGATTTATTATGGACTGGGGCATCAAGTTATAGCGGGGTTTACAACCAGTCTATTTGTAACATTAACGTTAACATAGCATGTCGTCGAGGGTGTTAAACGCGGATGTGCTATTTTAACCACCTATTTTGGGAGCAACACATGACCATGAAATCGCGTTACATTGAATACATCTAATGATAGGATGGACCAATGAGGAATATTAAGACTTTACAGTCGTTTTGTTATAGATACGCTAACTGAATGGAGCGGCATGACGCTAGCTACATAGCTTAGCAGTGAGCGCCATTATCCAAGGCTCAAGTCCGCGTTGTGTCGTAGCAAGGCCTGTTTGGTAATTGTTTGCAAAATACGCCATCGTACTGCTAGAAAATAGTGTTTTCAGGTGCATCCCTGTGCAACAGCCCGTAAATGCGTTATGGATGGTGGTGTGCGATGCTGCGTAGTGGAATTTGAAGCAATTTAATTTACCTTCGTGTGTTTTGGCGATCTTCGCCATTTTGGTGATGGTTCGTGACTGAAACCGGAACCCAGGAATATATTCGTCTTCATGAGCTTTGTGAAGCTACCGGAAATACATTCAGAGAATCTTCAAGATAAAAGCACATCGGTTACTATAGCTTAATTTAGGTATTCCCTGGGTCAGGTCAGGTCTAGCGCATTGATACAATGTTAACAATACATCTATCAAAAATTGTATATAACGTTAACGTTCTGTTGGTGTGCGTTTTTAAATGATGTGAGCGATTTAATAAACCTGAGATTAGACTAAAGACTAACGATAGCTAATTTAACCAAAGACAACAAAGGTATATTTTACTCATCATATTTACTCACACTACTCTATTCATAACAGGTAACTTTGAAATGTGTATTCTCTCAAAGTACATATGTATTTGGAAGGTCTCCCCTTTATCAATAGATTTTGACTAAATGCCATTAAGTAAACCGTGTCATGAAATATGAGTGTCACTAGCCCTTGCTTAGCTTGGTGGAAAAAAGTTGGTTGAAGAAGCTATGGTAAATTAAGTAATTTAGTATACTCCGTATACGTGCACCAGCGGTAGAAAAAAAAACCTCCAATAAGTTTTAGAGAAAAGAATATCACAACAAGTGCATTGCTTTAGGTATAAGGTTATACAGGGTCACCATCGAAAGTTAATCTAACATCTCGTGACACTATGCGTGTGCCCGTCCTTGCGCGTTAGACATATTACGTCAATATGAATGGATGGACTGATAAGCCAATGGCGACCCTCAATTAAATCGATCAACCAATGTATGCTAACTCTGAGAAGAAGGCGGGGTAAACAGGCAGGCTGTCCAGCAGGCAGACGGGAGGGAGTAGACTGCAAAGAAGGGAAGATGGCGAGGGGTAGCAGAAGCCTATTAAGAGTTGCCGAGTGTTTTAAACAGATACAGTCCACAGCTGCCCGGGAGACACAGACCAGGTAATATATTTTATTCTGAGATGATTGACTAAGGTCGACGGTTGCTAAATGGGAGGATGTAGAAAAATACAGAAATGAACTATCTGCTGAGTTTGGAGAACTTGCATAATGAACAAGAAAACTTCGCTGCATTGTGAGCTGTTTGATGAGCGACAACTAGAAGTCAATACAAATAATAAATAGCACGAAATGACTGAGATGACCGAAAGATGAAGCAGTTGCCAAAACCCCTGGGATTTCTATAGTTGTCTAGCAACGTCAAAATGTGGGAGCTTTCGAGACTTGTGTACTGTACTGTACTGTACTGTAACGTTACTTTACTAACGTTACTGTGTACTGTAGTTACTGTATTCATTTCACAACGTTACGAGTCTCAACGTTTATCACTAATACAAATGTTAATGTGTTTTTGGCTGTCAATTATATTAAGGTTGAACTGGTAAAAGCATCAGCACAACTGTCATAAAGTAGAAGTGGTCAATTAGTTATCAGATGCGTTAGGATAATGTAGGCCTATCACAATTAGTTTGAGGTGACCTCTCCTAATTAGTTGGTAATCTATTAGGTGTCGAGTATCTGTTGTTTTTACTCTGTTATTACTACACTGATCAAACTGAAATCCAACATAACATGTTTAAAGATAACACATTGTTAAGAAGCCTTCATTCCCAGGCATACAAGCAGTTATGTTCCCGATAACCTCCTATGCACATGTCCGGGCTCGTTGAGGCCAGGGCAGCTATGTTTCAGAATGTGTCGCATTTGACTTCATAGTAAAGAGCTATCTGGAGGGAGCTGCACGCAGGAGCATGGAATTAGTGCCCTGGGTATACAGGTTTAAGATAAAACTGATATTGTCCCTTATCGTTGCCTTGAAACATCAAGGCTGTGTGTATGTATCCTGGTGATGGCTGCCATACATTGTGATTGTGTCATTGTGATTGTGTCATTGTCATTGTCATTGTGAGTTAAGTCTCAAACAGATCCCTTGCATCAACCAGACTAAATGGAGACTGCTTATTCAAAGTGTTCAAGAGGGTATGGCAGGGTTTTTGGCTATTCCTTCCTTAGCAGACAGGATACTTGTGATATATATCCTTCCTCCAATCTCAAAGTAGTTTTGACCCTTTACATCTCATAAAAACGGTACGCAGTCCAAATTCACAATATTGGAGAGAGTTGTCTCCGCCCGACCCTCCTCCCCAGACTCGAAACTCACGCAGGTTACCAAGTGCCGAATGCAACATTATATTTTGAGAAGAGCACAATTATTATTTAACTGCATTTGTTACACATAGCTACTTTCAATGTTGAATTTCTATTTAAAGTAACCGGCAAGTGATCATATTTCTTTACTTCAGTGAAATCAGAATTGAACAGACTCGGAATAGAAAGGTAAATGTTATTTTTAAAGAATCATGTGTATTTAATAGTGGTATTGTTGCGATGACCTCTGGCAGAGGAGACAGCATACTGGAGTTTGTACATTACATTTCATAGTTTCTGGAAGCCTTTCCAATAATACCCGGTAGTACTGAGTTGAAATGCCAATCATTAACCTTGATCTGCAGCTTTCAGCCTCCTGGGCCATTACAGAGAAAAATCACGTGAGACGTATGACGTAGACTTGACTCATAGCTTTGCAACTACAGCTATTTGGTATATGACCTTCCCAGGTGCCATTTGGCCTGGTTTCATGCTGGTGACGTTTATTTGCCGGTCTCGTGTCTTCGTGTTGGCAAGGGTTGCGGTGACGAGATCATTTAAAATGTTTGCTAATGTGGACTGTGTGGGTTTTTTCTATGTATTGTTTGGATATTGACAGGTGTATTCAGGCCCTTAGCAGAAGGCCTTAGGAGGATGTCATTCCAGAACTGTTTGACTGATCTTTTTCATTATAGAGGATTGTACTTGTTGATACTACGAACACCTGGAAAGACTTGACCAACTACCACATAATGTCCACACCCTCATTGTCAATTTTAAAAACGCCAAACCTCTTGGTAATCGTTTTTGTATTCAAAATATGTAACAATACACACCCCATATACCAACATGGGCAGATTGGTTGAAGATGATACTGGTATGTTGGCTAATAATGAGGATACCTGTATGTTGTCTAATAATTGACTTCCTGTTGGTTTATAATTGCTTTGTGACCAGACACCTGTCATCATGTGGGATCCTGATGGCGCGCGCTCCCCAGCTGCAGTGCACCACCATGCCAGGGCGCGTCATGGCGCTGTCCGCCATGCCAGGCCATGTCGTGTCGGTGCCCACCCGCAGTTTCTTCAACCTCGCTGAGACCTTCTCCAAGAAGAGGGAGTACTCTGAGAGGCGCATCATTGGGTGAGCTGCTGTGTGTGTATGCATGTTCTTGTATGAATTTCCCCCTGGCGGATCAATAAAGTGTATCTATGTTTCTATCTATCAATATGCTAGTATGGTACAAATGGCTAGTAGGTGTACTTTATGTTATATGACCCAGACTAACTTTTTCATCTCACGGCTACAGTTGAAATATTAATACATTCTCACAATTAGAGCGATATTTCCTAATATTATAACTGTACTGGTAGTATCCCTGAGATTGCTTATACCGGGTTCATTAATTTATTTTCCTCTGTCTTTCCTATTCTCTATTGTATCCTTATTCTACATGCAAACTACTTAGTGCATGAAGGAAAGTCTGACATTGGACAGCCTGTTCCATATATTGGAATCCATGACGTACGTAGTGCTCCTGTATGTTCTCAGGAAAGGTCATATTCACTAAACCTGGCTTTATAAATAGCACCAGGGAGCACCGGCTCAGTTCCCAGAGCATGAGGCGGAAAGTTATGCAACACAAGGCAGGGAGGTTATCTTGAATGATTCCTCCAGCTTGGCTATTCTTCCTAGACTGTTTCCCATTAATCCTGTTTCTCTCTCCATCTTTCTAATTGTATTCTTCCTTCATACCTTTAACTCACCAACCCACTTAATGCAGATATGACCTGGTCATGGTCTTTGTACAGGACCTCTTTCCATGACATCCATGCCTATTAAAAGACACTAGAGTGTCTTTGTCAGGCCGCCATGAGGTGTAATTAAACATGCCACCGACCCACCAGGTTTTCCATGCAGGAGATGTACGCCGTGGTGGCCGGGGTTGAGGACTACCGCCACTTTGTGCCCTGGTGCAAGAAGTCTGACGTGGTGTTCAAGCGAGCGGGCTTCTGCAAGGCCAAGCTGACAGTGGGCTTCCCCCCCGTGGTGGAGAACTACACCTCATTGGTCACCTCCGTGCGCCCCCACCTGGTCAAGGTGAGGTTCAACTGCTCAACCAATGAGCGGAAAGTCTGTGCTGTGCTGTTAATTGAAGCGAAAGGTCTGATGGTCACCATTTTTTCATTAGTTTATGTTGTGCTAATCTGCACCCTACTAACAAACATTTAGTTTATAGTTATTCAAACAAATTTCTGGGCAAAACTTCCAAATGTACAAACTGGAAAGCAATACAAAGTTATACAATAATAGTTGCCTGGAGCTACTCCTCTGGTCACATCTTAGCCAATACCAAGCACGTAGCATTTTTGAGCCAGAACTATTGGTTCCAAGGTTGTAGCTACAAGGAGGTGGTGTGTAGTTCAAGCTAGGGTAGGCATTTTGGAGAATCCAGCCAGAGTAAACTGGATTTTGAAAGTATCCAACTGAAAAATCCCACCCTTCCCTTCAGGCCTCCCTCCAAAGCCACTCCCCTTAAACATGTTACTAGCTCGCTAGCTTTAGCAATAGGTCTGCCTAGACTTGTTGAAGACTTCGGTCATGCGCAATGAGTGCACGAGCAGAGTGCGCACATGTGGGTGGTTAGGTAGGTAGCCAGACAGGTAGGCCATCCAATCATTTAATTTGGCTTGAATAAAATATAAAAATTATTGGACAGGCTTATTACAGGCCTGTTACAGCCTCAGATACCAGATTTTTTTGCTTTATTTTGTCAGAGCATATTATTTATTGATTGCTGTCAGGATGCAAAAGAGAATTTCAACAAATATGTCAAAAAAAGCATCTACCATACCAAGCCTACCATAGCTTCAACAGGTTTTACTTTGTGATAAGGCCAAACATCAGCATCTTCTCCTACATCCCATGAATTGTTCCAAACCCTGCCGAAACAGGGTTGCAATTAAATGCCAACATTCAATCCAGGATAATTCTGTAGCTTTATGACTAGTGGTTAAATTCACCTCTATTCAACCAGAGACTTTAACTCTACGGTCGGTTGCCCTCCAGGCCTCCTGTTCAGAGGGTAAGCTGTTCAACCACTTGGAAACGGTGTGGCGCTTCAGTCCTGGCCTCCCTGGGTACCCACGCACCTGCACCGTCGACTTTGGCGTAAGTGGAGACATCACTGTTCTTGTGACCAACCAGCACACCATGCGGGGAATTGGCAAGAACCTCACAATACGTTATAACAACGTTTTTTTGAGTGCCGATATGTATTGCGATTCTGTAAATATTGCTTTTTTAAGATATTTCTTGTGTGATTTTATCTTTTGTGTGATTTCACGTATGGGTTTAACATTGTGGTTCTAATCGTTCCGCCGTTGTTTTTTAAATGAACCTGGCTGAACAGAACAGAACCAAACTGTAGTTGATGTGAATTGACCATTGACAAATACACTATAGCGCCCTCTGTAGGACGGTACCATAAATTAGCTTCCACTAAGATAAATTGACTGTTCTGGCTTAAAAAAAGGAATCGATTTTTGACTCAACCTGGTGATACAATTATTCCGGAAGCCAAGAATCATGATCCTAACATGAACTGATATTCTTCCCCCCCCATCCCTACTCTCCTCCTCCCAGATCTCCTTCGAGTTCCGCTCCCTTCTCCACTCTCAGCTGGCCCACGTGTTCTTCGACGAGGTGGTGAAGCAGATGGTGTCAGCCTTTGAGCGCCGCGCCTGCTCGCTGCACGGTGCCGAGACCAGCATCCCTCGCGAGCTCATG
>OOFG01005109.1:18255-34823 GCA_900323295.1 Molva molva
AACCCCCCCACCCCAACACACACACACACACACACACACACACACACACACACACACACTAACACACACACACACATATATATATATATATATATATTGTTCATGTATTGGGAGGCAGCTGAGTGAGGAGGTGGAACTATCAGGTTACTATGAGGGCTTTACAATCCTTAATCTGAAAGTTATCCTCAATTCAGATCAAACTAGCCCCACCAACCAAAGTCAACACAGGGTTAGTGCCAATGGGAAAAATCAAGAACCATTCATGGCTGTTTTTTAATTGTGTTAGAAAAGCTTGTTACATTATGTGGTTGGATTTCATTTCCTTGTGTTTCACCCCTAAAGAAAAATGACAACATGCTATTTAGCCATTGTGTTGGGATCCTTCAGTCAGAATGTCATTGTACTACATATTGCCAGATTTGCACACTCAGACTATGAGTTAATAGAGGTTCTCTCTTTAAAACGATGGCAGTATGACACTTTGCGCTTTGATCATTCTGACTGCGTGCAACGCTGGATGACAATTTATATCACACAGTGTTTATATTGGTTAATGTGCAATAATATCTTTCAAATGATCATATAGTAAGCAATAATATCAACTGTCTTAAAACAAAATGGACCCAAACTGGCCAGACAGTGACCTGGGACACCTGGAGGGGTCATGCCAGTCAGATGGCTGTGTTTCAGGGAGGGATCTGATGCTCTGCCACCCACTGACAATTCCAACATTCAAACACAACCTATACTGGTGCCGCTCGATCAGTGTCACAATTGTTTGGTTTTTTGAACATTTGTTTTAATATATTCATTTTAACATATTTATTGGTATGATAAGAGTTGTAAGTGAAATGTATATACCAATATCAAGATACAAGAAAAATGTATATATTGTACTGCTAAACTATATATTTTCTTTAGTTTCTTTTATGTTTGGAGGTTGTTTATCTGTGCTTATTTTTGTGTGTAAACAGAATTGGATTGGATTGGTTACATCTGAATGCATGATAAAACTATTTTTTATAGAAAAATTCTGCTTTCCTTGCTGTTCTTTCGTGCCTTTGTGTGTTTTTCGGAGTCAATCCATACTATTTAAGCCCAGTCAGGGACTTGAGGTTGAACCAGAAATAGACTCATCATGTGAAAGGTAAGAATAGACCTCCCAAACATGAGTTAGGATCGCTGTTATGAGAGCAATGCAAATGTGTTTACTTTAAACTTTCTATGCTCAAAGATCCCCTTTTGAAGGAAGTGATAAAGAACTACCCATTTATTTTAACAAATTACTGTGCATTGTTTTATCATTGAATATGTACTCTAAAAAGGTATACAAAAAATCTCTAAAATGCCTTTTATATTAGGAATACATTTCCTTTCCTTTTCCACATTCAACTGTGGCAGAATTGTCAAGCCACCTAAATAAGTCTTCAAATATATCCAGCAAATCTGACAAAATGTACTGCTGTTATGAAAGGCAGATTGATGTGAAGGTGTGTTAATCTAGAAATGTGCACTCATTCAGCATGTGTTCTATAGCTGGTTGAAGGAGGAACATCTAGTAAATATCCTAACTTCATACTTAACAGAAAGCCAATAGTTGATATACAATGTATTTTGTAAAACACCAGCTTGCAAACATGTCAATATAATTGTTTTTATTAAATAAAAAAAACAAAAATCACCGGTAATTATGGACTACATAGTACAAAACAGAAACTGAAAGACAACTGCTTGCTGAACTGCAATGGAATAATGTACTACAGACATACCACCCCTATAGGTTGTAAAAGTAACATTATCCTGGCTTGTTTGTCGTTTAGTGGCACCCAATTAGCATAGATGGAGCGTCCAGATCAAAGCGTCCGTAAGGTGGATGTTTGACAGCAAGAGAACAGGAAAACATTTTTTCGGACACGCATGGTCCAAAACACATTTTCAACTCGAGCACCACCAGGTTACCCAGCCCAGCAAGTCCTACCCAGAACATAACCATCTGCAAAATAAATTTAAACTCAGCTGCCCATGCATTCTCTCATGATGTTGAGGATGGTGTTCAGGCAAAAGGCGTAAACAGAAATGTATTGCGGCAGACTTTAAATGGCCACATCAGACTTCTCTGAACCTTGCTGTTTTACATTTCTAAACGAGGCACTTTTGTCCAACTACAAAGGTCTTATACAAACTTGATCTGTAGCTGATCAGATGATCAGAAGTATTGACCCAGCATCACAATAAATGTCTGCAAATGCTCATATGCCAGAGAAAATTGGTTTAATTGGCTCACCTTAGTTGAGTTTTTAAGCCATATACGAACCCATGACATATATAAAAACGGACAAAACTGAACAAACAAATATATTTGACGGTGACACATTCTTGGCTAGGTTCGTTTTTCTCCATCAACATTTTACATTAATACAGAGCTAGTTTGTTTTTTAAGTTTTTAGTATTCATCACACTTGACAGAAATAATCTTGTGATTATTTCTTGCAAGAGTAATAAAATAAAGATGTACATTAGATTCTTCTCCCATATATCATTTTACAGCTTCACCTACATATACATTTATTGTACTCTTTTGTAATGATTTCTTGGACAGCGCCGGAGGGTGTAAACAGGGACATGTTCGCCGCTGGCTGATCCTCTGCCCCCCAGTCCATGGATAATGAGTTTTATTATGTGTATGGGTTAGGAAAGGCGATGAGGACGCAGTGGTGCTGGGTGGGGCAAGGCTTTCTTCTGGGAACCAGTAAGGGAGGGTTGGAGGGAGGAATGAGAGGGGTGGTAGGTGGATGTGCGCAGTGGGGTTCAACCAACCATTTGCAGCCCCAACAAAACTTGATGGCAAGTCAGTTTGGGCAGGCCGTGGTGGTGGTGGTGGGAGGGAGCGCGGTGGCTGGAAGGCTCTTCTCTCCCTGGCACCACTCTGCCTAGAAGTCTTTTATCTTTGTTTATGGTGCTGGCTTAGAAACCCATGCCACCCATTCCTCCCATGCCGCCCATGCCACCCATTCCGCCCATTCCTCCGCCACCAGGCATCTCCTTCTCATCCTTGGGTATCTCCGTGACAACAGCCTCAGCGGTGGACAGCAGGGAAGCAACGCCTGCAGCGTCCATGAGAGCCGTCCTCACCACCTGCAGGGGGAGACAGAGTAAATCACTTGAATACATATCCCCAAGTTAGGCACAGAGGGGCAGCAGAGTTGCATGCAAGTGAATGCCGTAGGCTCTACGTCTACACACACTCCGTGGGTGCAACACGAATCACCACTGTACCTTGGTGGGGTCGATGATGCCCTGCTCCACCATGTTGACATATTCTCCCTTCATAGCGTCGTAGCCCAGCTCGGCGCCTCCCTGCAGGATCTTCTCCACCACGAGGGAGCCCTCCACACCGGCGTTCTTGGCAATGGTCATGGCTGGGATACGGAGCGCCCTCTTGATGATATCGATACCTGCAATGGAAAATGTGGTTATTTTCAGTGTTCAAAAAATAAGCATGATGGAGAACTGCGCGAATCCAAACGATTTCCACAGTAATCCATGGTGCCTTCTTGTTTTGCGATTTCTGCTCACCGATCTTCTGGTCCGCGTTGGCGGGTTTCATGGCGTCCAGGGCAGGGATGCAGCGCAGCAGGGCACAGCCGCCACCGGGCACGATGCCCTCCTCCACTGCGGCCCGGGTGGCGTTCAGAGCGTCGGTCACGCGGTCCTTCTTCTCATTCACCTCCACGTCGCTTGTTCCTCCGATCTGTAATGGGAGAATCCAATTACTCAAAGGTTTAACTTAAACCCAGTATTTTTTCATACTGGGGCAGGGCTGCAGGTTCCCCCTATAAACGCTCCTTCAATACCGTTTCAATGAGAGGACAAGTGTTGCATCAGCATTTACTCAGCATTTGCATTGGTTAAGGAAGTCGTCCAATGCAAACCGATCTACAATAGGCATTAGGGTTTAGTTGTCATTTAACCCTTACAAAAACCCCAATCGCATCGTTGGACTAAAATGCAAAAAAAAAAAAAGGCCAAGGTCCTCACTTTAAGGACGGCCACGCCGTCAGAGAGCTTGGCCAGCCTCTCGTTGAGCTTCTCCTTCTCATAGTCGCTGGAGGTTTCCTCCAGCTGCTCCAGGATCTCTGCGACACGCTTGCCCATGGCCGCTGTGCTGCCGCCACCCTTCAGCAGCATGGTGTCGTCTTTGGTCACCTGCACCTCGCCAATCTTGCCGAAGTCATGAGCCTGGATGTCTTCTAGAGCCAGGCCCACGGCGTCGTCACCAAACACCTGCGGAGGTCAGGAAACCCAAATAAGACTAACGGCATGACGATATCTTAAATAAAAGTGAGGTCACCCCAAGTCAGGAAGAGCACACTTACAGTGCCACCAGTGGCGACGGCCATATCCATCAACTGATTCTTTCTGTTATCCCCAAAGCCTGGAGCCTTAACAGCAACAACCTGGAGGCCAACCTTGAGTCTGAAATATACAAGGGCATTAGCTCCAACTTAATAGACAAAGCGTCTTGGGTAAACAAACTGACAGTTAATCCCCCAGTAGTCATTGTGTGAATAAATGGATAAATAAACGGATGCAATCCCATGACAACCAGTTAGTTAAATGAGAACACGACCTAAAGGCAGAGAAATATCATAACATATTGATAAGAATTGCATGCATTAGATGTAATCTACTTCCTGGCAAGGCACACAGCTGTGACAATGACCTCATTTACCAAGTATATTGTGAATGCATGATGGCCACTAGGTTCAAGCCCCAAGATTATTACAATCAGAATATAAAAAGGGACAAAAGAAACCCTACCTGTTGAGAACCAGAGTACTGAGGGCCTCTCCGTCCACATCCTCAGCCACAATGACCAAAGGCTTGCGCTGCTGGTTGGCAATCTCCAGGGCAGGAACAATACTCTGGACACTGGAGATCTTCTTCATACTCAGCAGCAGGTAGGCGTCCTGGAACTCACACTTCTGGCCTGGAGGGGAAGGGAAGAGCTCGGAGGGTTACTCATGTAACAAAAGACAACATAACAAGGAAGTTTATTATTGCAGCAGAATTTTTTTTAAAGCCAACTTGGACACACTTTACCTTTAGCGGTGTTGATGAAGTAGGGAGAAATGTAGCCACGGTCAAACTTCAGACCCTCAATTATCTCCAGCTCGTCGTGCAGAGTCTTGCCATCCTGGTTTACAAACAGGCACCAAATAATGACATGACTGCTGCGTTGGCCTAATCAAACCCATTCATTAAGGAGGTATGGCACCGCGGTTCTTACCTTCACGGTGATGACTCCCTTGCGGCCCACTTTTTTCATGGCGTTGGAAATAAGGTTTCCAATCTCCTCATCTCCATTGGCTGAAATTGTGGCAACCTGAAAAAGAGCATTGTCAGAGCTATTTAAATCCAGACACCAGTACATGAATGTGCTGTGGCAAGCCAGCAAGTATAAAATAAACTATAGGACTGGTACAAACGGTGAATGTACTGTACCTGTGCGATCTCCTCAGGGGTGGTGACGGGCTTGGAGAGCCTCTTCAGCTCCTTCATGACCGTGTCGACGGCGTTCATGACGCCACGGCGGATCTCAACGGGGTTGGCCCCTTTGCTGATGGAGTCGAAGCCCTCCTTGGCGATGGCGCGCGCCAGCACTGTGGCCGTGGTGGTGCCGTCGCCGGCCTCCTCGTTGGTGTTGTTGGCTACATCTTGCACCAGCTTGGCACCGATGTTCTGGTACCGGTCCTTGAGGTCGATGCTCTTGGCCACGGTCACGCCGTCCTTGGTGACCTTGGGGCTGCCCCAGCTCTGCTCGATGATCACTGTGCGGCCCTGCAATGGAAGACAGGGAAATGGAAAGGCTGTTTGAACGAATTTCGGGAGTCAAATATAATTTGAATAGTAAAAAAAAAAAGGTATACTATTCGAATGCTGAAATTACTATTCAAATGCGTCTTTTGTTGTTGTATAAATGTGTTGGCTAACGTAAGCGGATCTCTCTTCTCGCCTTGGCCTACCCGCATGTGAAAACGACATGCTTTTGTCACGTCACGCAGTAAAGTCTACACACACGTTAAAAACTATTAATATCAGCAGCGATGCGAATATGCGCCCTATTCCAATAATAATCGCGCCGGTGAAAAGACGGATGGAATACTCAACAGCCTAGTGACGACGAGCTTATGCACCGTCCTTTCACCAAAATATCTTATGTATTTAAAGGATTAAATTATACTGGAGTTTTAATTTGTGTGTGTTAAATAGTGTAGCAAATGGCTGTTCGCGGATGAGGAAGATTATGGTAAGTGGGTGTGTTTTGGAGACGTTAGTTTCCCTGTTCAATAACTAAAATAGGCCATCACCCTTTCGTAGAAAGTTGCTATCCAAAACAAAACTGTTGCGATACAACTGCACATCTACATGTTATCAAAAGCAACCTATATTCACGTACCGATGTGCAATTAACCATTCGCTTGTAGGGCCAACTGCTATTGAGATGAATAATCAATACATATAGTAATAATTATAGGTCTATGATTGTAGTTTACCACTATGGATGCAGTAAGAACACTGTGTTGAGAAATGTAAATAGGCTGTTACCTCTGCCATGTCCTACAAATTGTAGAGTGGCCATGGTGACTCTGACAAATTGGTTAAACTGATTTATTCGCTGGCGAGAGCCTTAAAAATCTACCTTGGTGCGGATAAAATTAATGTCGCCTTTTCGCAAAACGGAAATTGTGTTGTGTGTACAGTCCCATTCAACTCAATTCGATTTTTTTATTGTTGTGTGAAAAAAATTGCAACAAACAATCGCGTTCAACCATAGAGGCGGCATTAATATAATATACTTTTGTGCCTATTATTTACTTGGCAAGAAAAAAATGCTTATGTGTAGATTGCCCTTTACTGGACAGAACATCTAATAGTGGCATTGGCAATGCATAAGCCTGTGTATAGGTACATAGTAAATATTAATTATTAATAATAGGCTAAATTTGAGCATTACAAATTTGAATACAATTCAAATATTAAAAATAATAAGGAATGAAATTCAAATGGAATTATAAAGGAAGATTGACAGCTCTAGAACATGTTACACTATGTAAAAGCAATATTTAACCAAGTTGGTTGATTATTGAACAAACACATCTGGTGTAATACCTTAGGACCCATAGTCACAGCTACTGCATCAGCCAGCAGATCCACTCCCTTCAGCATGAGGGCACGGGCATCAGCTCCGAACTTCACATCCTTGGCATAGGCCCGTGTGAGGTGGGGTGCCAGAGCCCTAGACACTGGCCTCACCTGTTTCATGACTGTGGCTAGACGGAACATCTCTGTGGGAGCAACAAAGACGAAATGCATTAGATAGACCTCAGGTTATAATAACAGGTTGCTTTAATAATTGAATAACAATGGTCGTGCTGTACACGATTAACAAAGTCCTATCAGATTAGTTAATCAAAGTCAGAAGTTTTTTTTTTTTACGAGCTCATTGTAGCGCACCAACATTGCCCTCAGTGGTGGTCTATGGAATTGCGGATACTTTAAGTAATTAAATTAGAATAGTACAACAATAATCCAATGTAAATTAAATTAGACTAGCAGCATGGGTTTTATGTTATGTAGCCATATACACGCCCACACATACAGCCTACACTTTAATATATTCGACGTTAGCATAAGCCTGCATTGCTAAACAATAAGTTTAAGGTAATTGCGATGCAAGGGATTTGACTTAATTCCATAATGGATGCGGTCGAACCACTGAGACACATCAGATTGAAATACTGTATATATATTTTTTTCTTCACACACCCTGACTTTAGACGTGTCCGAAAGTCTCGGTGACCAGTGACCTTTGCTCACATCCTACATCATGAACCACAAAAATCGAATAACTAAGTAAGCAATACCATCTACTTGAGGCTGATGCAATGTCATTGCAAGAGAATAACGACCCAAGATAAATGGCGATCATTTTCTTTTACGAGGCATGTGGTATGGTTGTGACCTGCTATTATTTCAATATATACATTATAATTTTAAAACAGATATGGTAACCGGTTCCGGATAGCCCACCCACGTGTGCTGCTCAGGTCACGCGTCACAAGGTCATACTCAAACAGCATGTGTGTAAGTACCTCCCCATCCTTACTGAATGGCTGAAGATCAGCTACTAGAACATTCTGCAAACACCTCAAACCTTTTTTCGCATGCTTTACTCAAAACTGAATGCACGTGTAATCTGGATTACAGTTGCCATCGTGTGTCAAGTAAAATGCCACGGTGCTACTAGATCGACCAGAAAACCTTGTGGCGCACGTCATTCTAATGTTGAGTTCATTCAATGTCAGCGCACAACATTTGGCGGAAACATCTAACCATGTAAACGATACTGTTGCACAGCAGGCTGAATAATAACCGTAACCCATTTTGGGACTGTGTGTCCTTTCTGTTGAGTAATCAAAGATAGCTAGCCAAAACTATCCTAGCTATCAAGCTTTGAAATCGCCCCGAAAATCGTACGGCACCAAAGACACCAAATCAAGGTTTATAGCAAACAGCGCGTGTAAGTCACCATATACCAATAGAGGTTTAACAATATGTATGAAATCAAAGTACTTACTTGTAAATTCAAGTGTTGGCTGTTGTCACAGGTCTACAGCACGGAATGATATAACGTATAAGGAGAGGACAGCAGTGCAGTTCAACTGAGCTTCAGAGACAGAAGTGCACATGGTCTATCACATCCGGGTAATTTACAAGTGCGCCCCGAACTATGCATACTTATAAGTAAATACGTTACCTGCTTTTGATTAGGTTTGCTTGTATTTAGGAACGCCACTGTGTTCAATGCATGAAGACATAAAGAGTATATTTATATTATATTATACAAATACTATGGGAAAAAAACATGAATTTTTAAATGCACCGGTTTTTATTCGTTAATACTCGTTCCGGGGCAGGGGCTTCTAGAATTTTCTTGCGTGCCATTGGAGAAAAATGATAGGTCAAAGTTTACGTTGTGCAATTGCAAATTGTGTGTTATTGCAAATGGCAAAAATTGACACATGAATTGTATTAATGTGTCATACATCAATCCCTATGAAACAGTCATATTTGTGTTCATTAATTGCTGACATTTCCGATTATGTTGTGGCCTCTGCGATTGGAATATTGTAGCATCGGTCAACTATCAAATGAAAGGCGTCAGTGCGCACGCGCGGATCCTTCTGGATATTTCCTCACGTGGAACTGCTTCAGTGTGTCACATCAACGCTCACGAAGAAATCGGGGTACAGCAGCTCAAGTCCAATTGCACAAAATGGTAAGGTGATTGCGAGGGAAATCTGACAATGTGGTATGACAAATTATAACTATCAGTTTCATTGGTGAAATTAGAGAGATTATTCATCTGACCTAGCTCTAGTACTGGTAGCAGCAAGCTAACGATGTGTTAGCCGGTGTTCAACTTTGATTCATGGACAAGGTCAAGCTGTAATGGAGATTAATACAATAAGAAACACTAATTTCAGTCGTTACGTCTCACACATTGCATTGAATACATAGCCAGTTGATTTGCCAGTTAAACCCACGTTGACCTATTAGTTAACTGCGTGTGTTGTTCACTATGTGTGCAATGTGAAGTAACATTACTACTGTTATATGACAAACTGCCTGCATGTAATTTAACCAAACATGCGTTTAGTGAAATGTGTTGCTAACATAAGTTGTTAGTGACATTCGTGGTTGCAATAATGACATGTGACTCTGTAAAGAAAGAAGGAATGAATGAAACGAGGTGGGCCCAAACAACCTCGAGTTGATCAAGTTCGGGAATTTTCTCTTCGCGATCAAAGGGTATTTATGTTATAGTAGTTGGCCGTAATTACACGTTTTATGCTCATATTATTATGTTGGTGCTTGTTGATGACGCAAACCTTTTTTATACTGCGTGACTTGTCTATTTTTATAAATGAGTGAAGGGGTATTGCATCATGTTAATAAGGGAGTGGGCTATTTTTCTTTAAAGCTATTTTTTACATCTTTATCATATCCAACCATGTTAAAAAGAGTAAATAGACAGACACCCACTTTTCAGGGTTTAAAATGTATATTTCCTTAACTGCCATATATTGAATGTTGGCAAGCAACGTTGTCAGTTGTTTTACAAGGATGACTCTAAACAAGCAGGACTTGAATATTATCACATTCTGTAGAACTCTTTCAGAACTGTCAAGGTTATGGCCCTAACCCTTAACATACTTCAGTTGAAACTGTCAATTTCTCTACACTGGGAGTCTATGTGCACATTCTTGGCCCCCTCCAAAAACCTAGTCCTTTTAGAATAATTACCCTGGTTTAGTAGTAGGTTATCAGTCTTTGTCCTTGAATAGGTAAATGGGTAAACATTCTCACTTGACCCCCTACCCTGCTAATTTATCTCCTCTGGGACATTCAACTGGCTGGAACCAGGATGGCCTTCTACCCCCACCCCATTCTTCAAACCACATTCTTCCACAACCTTCACCCAAGGTCATGTTGTACATCACATGATCCAACAGTGTCTGACTGGCTGCGGCTGGTGTTCTAAATCTCAATCTCAAAAGACCTTGGCTGCAGTCAGATTAGTATTTTATAAGATGGTACATTGTAAATAAATGCAAACAGAAATGCTAACATGCCATCATCAGTGGCACACAACTTATTAGTTGAATGATACTGATGCTATGCTAATGGTTTTCATGCTACCTTAAATTAGGTTAATTAGATTGTGCCCTTGCTTCACCCCTGTCTTGACACACCATCCTCTTTCAAACTACCACACTTATTAACCTAATCCCTCTTGTGGTTTAACAGAAGGATGTCTGCATCCAAAAGCTTATTAACAAAATCCTGCCTTGGCAATGCAAGACTTGATTAGATTGTCCTGTTTATTCATCTCCCATGTTCGAAATGGGATCATCGCTGCAAAGTATTTGACAGCCCTGGATGGGTGAAGATTGTTAGAGATGTTCTGTATTAACTTAATCACAGTCCTAATCGTACTGACACACTTGTACAATCCAAGGAAGTAGAACAAGTTTAAAAACGCATCTATTTGGTGATTAAAGAACATTATGACTCGCGTGTATAACGTAAATGTGAATGTATTGTGTGTGTGTATATATATATATATTTATTTATTTATTTCTTTTATATTTCTTTGACGATTACTCAAGGACTTGGGAATACATGTTGAAAAACCTGCTCACGATTCACGGCGTCTTTTTTTTCTTTTACGCAAGGTTATTCAATGAATCAAAAGCGACCCCAAGTGTTCACACTTGGCTATAACATTTTTCGGTGGAATAAATGTGTTGTCCCCCTCCGTTAATGTACAGTAAAGAAATTCACGTATGTGCCCCTCCCCCATTTTATTTGTCTCTTCTCCAGGCTTTCAGGAAATTCCTCCCCATGTTTGACCGGGTGTTAGTTGAACGCCTGGCAGCAGAGACTATGAGCAAAGGGGGCATCATGCTACCGGAGAAGGCCCAGGGCAAGGTGCTGCAGGCTACAGTGGTCGCAGTAGGGCCGGGCTCTGTCAATAAGGTACTTACTACCTCATGTTTGAATAAAACAAGTCACTTGAAGTTATGCAGAAGTAAATATAATATAGCTGTTAATTATTTGTATTCTTCAGAGCGGAGATTTGCAGCCAGTTTGCGTGAAGGTTGGAGAGAAGGTCCTCCTTCCAGAGTATGGGGGTACTAAAGTCCTTCTGGAGGACAAGGTATACCGTCACTACTTTATTTATATTTTATATTATGTGATTCATGTATGTCATCAAAATGTAATAAAACGAATTATTTTTTCTTGCAGGACTATTTCTTGTTCCGTGATGCAGATATCTTGGGGAAATATGAAGATTAAAAATAAAAGTGCTTTATAGTATGTAACGTCCTTTTCATCCCAGAATAAGTGCTGTAAGGTTGCCTTATTCATGTCTTTGATTTGTGTCAGTCAATTGTAAATAATTCCAATCATGTTTTTGTTACAATAATAAAATAACTCTTCATTATGTTCTCTTGTCTTTGTTTATATACAAGTTTTACCTGATTCAATCAATGTTGCGATGGAAATAGCTTTACGCTGCAAAATGCCATTGTAAACCAGCAACAAGCTTTGGTGTTTTTTTTTATAGCTCAGATTTAATGAACTGCATTAAGTATGTTAAATGTCGTATAATACAAATGGTTGAAAATGTGTTCCAAAATAAGACGCCACACTGGTGTATTTCTTCAAGTTCCCTTTGAAGAAAAAAACAGCGAACGTACGTACAAGCGAGTGGCTCATTGTCATCCGGGTATTCTGTCGAGATGGTCATGGCGGAGGGTACTGCAGTTCTCAGGAGGAATCGGCCTGGAACCAAAGCAAAGGTGTGTTTTATTTAGTTCCAACACATTTATAAGCCAACGAACTAGGCTTAGGAGTGCTGTGTTTTATTTTAAAAACGTTTGTTTCCTGGCGCACACATTCTGCACAAGAAGATCTCGGACTACAGGGTTTGGCCTGGGACTGGCCACTAGACTGCGAATCATCTATTTCCTCAAGGAGTTATTCTGTCCTATGCTGACGTATTTTATTGTGTTCTTATTTACAAGACGGTCCGTCGTTGTCTAGTGAGTAGCTCCACCGTCAGAAAATAAACAAGGTGATTATATCCAGGGCAAATGGTAGAAGCGGATGCTTGGTGCCATATCATTGCTAATATGCTAACGCTAAATGCGATGACATATCTTGCGTAAGAGGCAGGTTAACTTGGTTCACTGTTTACGCCGTAGTTCCCAGGTAACGTCTTACAATAATAGGTTCCTATTGGTGTTGGCTTTTCCACATTTCCCCGTATTATAACGGGAGATGACGCCGGCGACCAGCTAGATGTCCATGCTAGCCTCAGTTGACGTTATCCAAGGAGCTTCAGCAAGATTGCACCAACTTTCTCATTGTATGACTGCTCTAAGTTGTCATCGTTTAACATCCAGGATTTTTACAACTGGCCCGATGAATCCTTTGAAGAGATGGACAGCACGCTAGCTGTCCAACAGGTGGGTTGTTTTTGTGTGTGTGTGTGTGTGTGTGTGTGTGTGTGTGTGTGTGTGTGTGTGTGTGTGTGTGTGTGTGTGTGTGTGTGTCCCTACAACCATTGTGAATTATTATTATTTGGGAGATTGAATAGGATGACGCTGGTCTTTGTTCAACAATCTATAATTCAGTTGTTGAAAATTGCATTACTTAATATTTGGTCCATATATGTAAGGGCAATTGATATCCCACGTCTTCAGGATGGTAAAATCTGAATATTTGTGTTGACCTAGGCCTTTCTTTACTGTTACAGTACATTCAGCAAAATATCCGGTCGGACTGTTCCAACATCGACAAGATCCTCGAGCCTCCCGAGGGACAGGACGAGGGGGTCTGGAAGTATGAGCATCTCAGGTCAGTGAAAGAGAATTAACATGAAACGTTTGCCACACAAGTTCTGATTTTGTCTAACTCAGTTAGACAAAATCAGAACTTGTGTGGAGGGAGGAATAAACAAACGTTTGTTTATAAAAATAAATGTTAATAAATAAATAAATGTTTGTTTATTCCTGTTGGTCTGGTCTCAATTGCAGGCAATTCTGCCTGGAGCTCAATGGACTAGCAGTCAAATTGCAGGTTGGTACATTTTTCATGTCGGTGCTTCAACATTACAGATTGAGATTTACGGCACATTTTAAACATGTATACTGTTAAATTCCCTCAGAGCGAGTGTCATCCAGAGACCTGCACTCAGATGACAGCCACAGAACAGTGGATCTTTCTATGTGCTGCTCACAAAACTCCCAAAGAGGTGAGCTTCTTTCCCGATCCCACCTCATCTCACCCTTGATTACATTTAAGTGATTCCATGTTGCATAAACAAATATATATATATGCCAATATTGGCAATCAAATCATGATTACAATATTGCTGGGTATGTTCTTTCATATACAGCCAGAGCAGTCTTTATTATCCTGACCATTCAGACTGTATATAATAATGATTAGGGGGTAGGATAGTGTAGTAGCTATGGTGTTCGGCTCCCATCCAAAAATAACTGGGTTCAATCCCCATTGTCCGCTGCCTCCCTCTGGCCCCCCTTGAGCAAAATGCGTAACCCCCACCTGCTCCTCAATGACTTGTGTAAGAATTGAATGTGAGTTGCTTTGGATGAAAGTGTCTGCTGAATGGCTCAATAGTAATAGCCAGCTTTGTGCCATTTGTTTTCTATCTACCATCCCCTCGGTGGTGTCCACAGTGCCCTGCCATCGACTACACCAGGCACACGCTGGACGGAGCTGCCTGCCTACTCAACAGCAACAAATACTTTCCAAGCAGGTCAGTCGCCATGGGCCCCCACACTTCCCACCATCATGCCTCAGTGTCTGATGGGCATGACATGGCTTTTACATCCTTTGTGATTGGACCATGTCTAATATAAATGCATGCTAGTTGTGCCCGTTTATACGTTTGGGAGGTGAGACATGATATCATCATAGTTTGCCATCGAAACTTTGACTTTTGGATGAAAAAATTGGAAATGTAATTACTATTGAAATTATTTCTTTTTGGCATACATCCTCGATAGGGGAAGAAATATTACATGACAACTTACCACTATGGTAAAAAAGAAAATATTAACATGACCTTTGATCTCCAGGGTTAGCATCAAGGAGTCATCTGTGGCCAAACTGGGCTCCGTATGCCGCCGCATCTATAGGATATTCTCGCACGCGTACTTCCACCATCGCCAGATATTTGACAAGTATGAGGTAAGTGTCCCTTGGGAAAAGAGCTGTCAAATGCAATCATTTAATGTTTTGGAGAATTTTGGTGAATTGATTTTGAAGTTGGGAAATGTATAAAGCACGATTCATCACTGACCGGGAACCATGCTTTTAGTTTTTAGAGTTTAAGGGCCGAAGGCCGACATTATTCCATTATTCCTCTGTTGTGCCGGCAGAATGAAACCTTCCTATGTCACCGCTTCACACGCTTCGTGATGAAGTACAACCTGATGTCCAAAGACAACCTGATTGTGCCCATCCTGGAGGAGGAGGAGGCCCAGAACACCTCGTCCGCTGGCGAGAGTGAGGCCTAAAGGACCACTGCTGCTGCTGCCATAAGGGAGTCGCGTGCGCGCGCACTTGTTAATAGCTACATGTTATAAATGACAAACACACTACACAGATATACAGCACACACATCTCATAAATATATATATATATCCCCCTACACATTACACGCACACACAACCACAAATCTGTACATTACATACAACAGGAACGCAGAGTGAGTTCCATGTCGCCTATAGCGCCTGTGTTGATCTCTCAGGACACAGGGATGTATGCGTGTTCATATAAAATTCTGCCATCATTTGGAAGAACAGGAATAATTGGAACATCCCATTTATACCTCTGTGTCCCAGCAGATTCTTGGCAGTGTCTAATTCTGATGGGACAGGGTCGCATGCACGGCTCATACACTCACTACTCTGGATAGACATTTGCGGGCAGCTGGATTTACAGTACCCATGCATTAAAGATGGGTATATCTGCTGCTGACTAAGGCGCACACACACACACACACACACTTACACCCTGAAACACTTGTATATAATGCCCCCCCAACTCCCGTAGCTTTTGAATCAAGAATATGTTTTCCGATCTTTCAAAGGTTTTTGTTTGTCATATTGCGTCTCTTTCTCTATGTGCTTGTGTTGCCTACCAGCTGTTTAAGGATGGGGGGGAGAGAATATCCAATGGAATGGATCACTAAATTAGCCCACGGACATCAAACTGCTATTGAACAAACAAATACACATACCGTAAGTGTGGCTTGTGTTGTAGTGGGAAAAAAAAGGAATCTAGTTTTGTATGTGTGCTAGCAGTCTGTTGTGCTATTTCTCTTTATGTGGCTTCTGAAATCCTATGTAGAGAATTTTTAGCAAGGCTCGTTGGCTAACTGTTTGATCCTGGTTTTGTGACATGCCCACATTATAAATGTTTTAAGTGTCTGATATTTCCCTTTCCGCTACATTATAAAAGACCTTACTTGACTGGTTGAAAAACAACAAAATCGATGACCGTGAAAGGGTTAGCCTAACCCTAACCCCTACTGATGAAAGGTTGAGATGGAGACACATTTAAGTATAGGAGCACAACCACCCTTCGCTTTTCCCCCTTTCATGATTAAGTTATTTTGTGGGAGAAGCGTTGTCTTTGCTACCCACTTTTTATTTTTTTAAATGGACAACAAATTTTGTTACTGTTGACATTGACATGTCTGTTAATAAAAAACTGTTACCCAGCTGTCTGTGTGATCGTTCTTCCCCTCAGGGAAAACTGTTGTGAAGTATGCTGCAGCTGTTTTATTTGAATCAATTAATTCCAGGCCATCCATGGAAATATTTTGGAAGAATAATTTCTGAATTTATACATTATAAAGACCACACATTCTGATCTATAAAATGTATCTGGGGGGGGGG
>OOFG01005146.1:5270-20620 GCA_900323295.1 Molva molva
TGATTTGTAGCATTAGCATTAGCTAATAATACCAAATAATAATAATAAAATAATAATAAATAAATAATACAAAATATATTACGATTATGCTAAATAGGAAAATGTTATATGACCATTAAAATTTTTATGATTTGTATTATTCAGTATGAACAGGGCTGATGCTAAGATGCTAATCTTTGGCAATCAAACCTGTCTCCTAGGCAAGCCATGCCGGGTGCAAACCGTGTCCGACGACGTCATTACGTGCATGACCCCCAAGCAGCCCATGAACATGGGCAACATGACAGCCTACCCAGGTAAGACCACGCCCCCCGCTCCTCCATCTTTGATGTGACTGTGTGATGTGATGTGTGGTTGGAGTCCGCGCCCTTAACCATGTGTATGGTGTCTTTGTGCCTGTCTGACTATCCAAAAGAGAATGCCTGCACCATTAGTGATTGAGGCATTTGTGAGAGTGTTAAATAGAGCTGTGTGTTGTTTTGCAGCGCTTCATCAGATTGCGGTTATTGTTATGCGGGCGTCACGCTGTCACATGATTGTTATGTTCTCGACCCATCTGGGTTGGTTTCTTCTGTTCTTTCGGTTCTTTCCCAGCAGAAGGAATGCTTTTGAAGCAAGTTAGTTGATAAGAAAGTTAGTTATTAAGTTGATAATATATTTTGGTAAATGGAATGTTGAATATTAACGTAGCATTTGTGTTTCAAAGAGAAAACTAGAGTGTGTGTTTGTGGTTAAGAGCTTGAATCGCCAGAAAGAGATGGATTGTATTGTTGATGGGGTCAAAAGACCGAATGCACTATTGCACTGTAACCTCCTGAACACACACACACACCCACACACACACACTCATTTACTCACTCACTCACACATTGACACACACACACACATGCCTACACCCCCACCCGCACACTCACTCACTCACAAATTGACACGATGCGCACACACACACACACACACACACTCAATCACTCACTCACTCACTCACACTCACTCACTCACTCACTTACTCACTCACTCACACATTGACACACACACACACACGCACAGACACTCACTCACTCACTCACTCACTCACTCACTCACTCACACATTGACACACACACACACACACACACACACACGCGCACACTAATGCATCCTCTGCTCTGGAAGGGGGCCGGGGTTGGGTAAGGCAGGTGTGGAACAACACCAACCCCCGGTTCTTGGGCGACATTCTGGCATACAACACGAGCAAAGATGGCTACTGGTCCGAGTGGGTGGACTCCATGCCCTACTCCTACGATAACACGCACCAGAGCTACAGTAGCCGCCTGCGGGGCTTCTTCGTGGCCCCCACCAGTGACGACTACACACTGTTCCTGCAGTGTGACGACCGCTGCGACCTCTACTTTAGCAACTCCACGCAGCCAGAGGATAAGGTCTGCCACTTGAATATTTCAGTTTCGTCAAATTGTCAAATTGTCAAGTTTAGAAACGTACAAATTTTCAGTTTTTCAAATATATACATATTTTTTCTGTTGATATTGATGTCTATTTCTTTATTTAGTGGTTCCCTCTAACGCTTTTTTACTGATTTGTGCTGTCGTAACTCGTGACCCCTGACCCTAAGGAGAATATCCTGTCCCTGTAGACCTTAACAGAATTATTGTTTTAAAACAAAATATATTTTAAAAGTAAATATATATTTATATTTACAAGGGGATTTACTGAGGCTTCATATGAAAAATAATATAGATGAAAACAACAACTTACAGTATATCCAATGGTTGATGTGCTACTTTTTTGGTGCATGTTTCCATAGTCCATAGTCTGTCACAATGTATACATTTAGGTTTGATTTATTTTGTTGTGTTTTCAGGTTAAAATTGCGTTTCAGTCACGCTTTATGTACACTTACTACTCATCACCATCCCAGAAGTCTGAAGTAATGGCCCTAGAGAAGGGAAAAGCGTGAGTACAGACAAACATAAGCTTACTCACAGCAAATACTTTACATTTATTTACATTTTCTAATTGTATATATCACTTTCAAAAGTTAATTGAAAATGTCTAATTTATATTTCGTTATTGAGAATTTAGGGTTTAAAATTTAATTTTTATATATACTTTTTTGAATATTGTGATATTAGTTATTGTTTTAAATTTGTCGTAAATGTGTTACATTTTTTAATTTGTTGTAAAAATGTTACATTTTAGTATTTTACATTTCTTCATTCATTTATTTGTTCATTCATTCAATGAGGCCTCATTCAAATGCTTAACGTGGAAGTTTGTGGTCCTACCAGCTACTACATGGAGGTGCTCATGCAGCAGTGGAGGGGAAGCTCTGGGCTGAAAGTGGGCCTGTTCAGCAGTCAGAGTGCCTTCACCGAGGACCAATCAGATGATGCCGTCAACGAGATCCAGAACATCGTGGCGGATTATGACGTTGAAGATGAGGAGCAGGTAATAGATGAGGATGTTGATGATCTTATCGTAGGGAACTTTGTTGGCAATCACTTACTCTCTCTCTCTCTCTCTCTCTCTCTCTCTCTCTCTCTCTCTCTCTCCCTCCCTCCCTCTCGCAGGTGATAACGTTTGACTCCTGGTCCAGCAGCATGCCTTTAGTCCAGGAGGTCCAGAATGTGAGCGTGTTCAGCAGTTGTGTGGGCCAGATGTGTGGGAGCACCTTCTTCAGTCTGGCCTACGGAGTGGCAGAGACAGGTAGAGATGATCCTGGGACCATGTTCTTCCACATCCATTGTCAGCCCACCTTTTCTTCCTGTCTTGATTTCTAAATGTTTAAATGTAAAAAGTGTTGCATTTCTTTCATGTTTAGATTTTCTTTTATTAAAAAACATTTATTTGATCTATTAATTGGTTCTTTCATTCATGTGTTTTCATAACATGTTTGGTGATTCCTTTGGCTTGTTTTTTGGAGATATCTCCAGCGTAGCTCCAGATCACATGTCCTTTCTTCGTGTGCAGGTCCGATTGCGGTCAGTGCCTCGGCGGAGGAGATGGGGGCCGCCCTGAACGACCTGTGGTCCCTCAAACCGGACTCGGTGCAGGTCTCTAAAGAGGTCCACAGTCAAGGAGCCTACTTCACGGTCACCTTCGTCTCAGCACGAGGTAGGAGAGACAGAACTTCATCCATCAGTACAATACAACAATACTAATGATCTTGAAAGCCGTTCTCTGTCGTACTGCTTTTGGCAGATCCTAACTGACATTCCTAACCGACAAAGTTAAACATGAACTCCCACCTCATAAAAAAGATAGATTATAAGAAAGATAAGGAGAAAGATAAGTGAGATAAGATTTAAGACGTAAAATGATGTAAACGCTTACAGCATCATGGGCTAAGAATGCTGAGATGTACACACCGGTAGAACATGAATGTACACAATGGCAATAACACTGCCAGGGATGGGGGTTTGATTCCCACTGCCCCAATGGTATTAACTCGGCCAGGGATGGGGTTTGATTCCCAATGCCCCAGTGGTATGAACTCTGCCAGAGTTAGGGGTTTGATTCCTAACTCCTCAGTGGCAATAACACTGCCAGTGTGAGCGGTTCAATTCCCTCAGTGAAATCCAACCCCTAACCCTGGCTGTGTTAATGCCATGCTCTGCCACGTTTTCACTTTCCTTAACCTCATCAGTGGACTACAGGAAGTCCTTCGTGGGCTTCAAGCGATAAACTGGCCTAAACCGTAGCATTTGTCCAACGCAGGGGACTTTGAGGACCTCCTGGCCATGACTATGAGCGCTGACACGAACGTGAGCGTGACGGAGGTGACCAAAGGCCAGGGCAGCTTGGAGACCTTCACTCTGTTGTGGGGAGGAATCCCCTCACAGCCCATCAACTTCAACGCCACAGAGGAAGAGGTGAGTCAACACAGTAAATACCTCCTTCGTACCTCCGACACAGTAAATACCTTCTGATAGCTCCTCAGTGCTTCTCAGCCCACAGAGTCAATGTTGAATGTTTGGGCTTTGACCTTGATGAACGATTCTTGAAAGATTCTAAAATGGAGGATTCATAACACCATGGCGATGTACTTTAAGTGTCCGGGAGGCTTAACCCTCTCAGACACTTACATCAACATCAACCACTGCAAAAAATAAATAAAAAGGTTTTGGGTTCCCTCCCCCTTGAAATATTAAAATGTATGAGAAATGTATTAATTGTAATTATTGTATAGAATATATATCTTGAGTATATATCTATTTCATCGAAATGTTTACCATTTCATCATCATATCTGGATTCTTCTTTTAACCAATATCTCAAGAAACAATCCTGTGTTTTTTTTGGGAGTTTGCAGTTGAATAAAATAAATAAATAAACTCCTAGTCACTTTCTCACTGCTAACAAGCTCCATACGGTAACTGTTTGTTTGGAATCAGGTGAAATCAGCGCTGGACCGAATGTTCGTGGCAGAGTGTCCTGGTGAGGTCCGGACCATGGAGGGGTCCAATGTGGTCTACTACAGAGACTTTGAGGAAAGCCAGGCCCAGGTCGGTTTTACTTTGATTAATCTATATTCATCTATAGTCCTCAATCTATATTATGTTCTGCTTACTTAAAACCTAAATCTGACTTAAGCAGCTAATGCAGAATCAGTAAACTTGTACTCACTTTAATTATTTAATTATTATTTACTACTGATTATTGAAGTAAAGAAAAGCAAACAATATTTTCCGTAATTCATATCATACTTTACATTCAAGAGAGTCCTTGCATTAAAAGCATTTTATTTTGTAACTTAGCACAGCCTTTGACCTTGACATCACAGTTTAAACACCAAAATCACTTTTTCAGTTGAAAACGGTTCCGTTTGGGTCTCACAAAGTGTTGATGAACATTTCTGTCATTTCCGTGTAAAATGCGTAAAGCTGTTAAACGGGGGAAATCCTCTTCAAATAAAGTCTTCAGGGTGGTTTTCTGTTGACCCCTCTTGAGTGTGACGTTGGTTTTGGACAAGGTTTCCAAACGGTACTCGCTCCCGCTCCTATGGAGCCCAATGTGTCCGTCCCCTTTAAAAACCTTACTATTACAAACCCTCACTGCTCAGATCAAAAATGTGGAAACTCGTAGGCTGAAGTTCTGCTGCTAAAACGGGTGTTTACTTACCCAGTGAACGTCCTCCCAGTAGAATCTGTGTTCTGATCCCGGTGTGTCTCTGTCCTCCAGTACAACGGAGACGAGCGAGGAACGCCTGTGAACGATACGGCGGCGTTCTGTGGAGCGTGGGCCCTGAAGAACCCAGAGGTCATTTTCATGGACGACTATCCCAAAGAATCTGGTGGCACCTACGGCAAAGTCCCGCTACAGTTGTATCCCATGGTAAGACACCCATTCCTCAAAACGGATCCATTTCAGGTTTTAGTAGAACCCTTTATTTTGGCAGATAACTGGACCGGTGAACTGGATTTTTTGTGTAAAAGAACCCGCTATATAAATGCATAGAATCGGTTGTCAGAAACTAGTGAATATTGTTCTGTTGGATCAGAGCTTTGGGAAGTTCAATTCAACCTTTTATGAACCATCTTCTCCTTAGGCTCTTTTACATCTAATGTTCGAAAAAAATCACATGTGAAATAAAAACAACTAAAAGAAAAACTAAGAGTGAAACTGAAACACATCTTTCTTGTCACAGCTTTGCTTCGCATACAGAGGCATGCTGAGGAACGAGATCGGAGTGGGGTACAAGTACCGTAACAGCGATGGTAACACCATGTCGACCACCACCCAGATCACCTCCACCTTCTCCCAGGGCGACACGTAAGATCAGCTTCTCCCTTCAACATAATTAAAATGATGAAGACAAAGAAGAAGAAGAATCATAAAAAACACTTGAATCATTACAAATTTATAAAAGTGCTTAGAATATCGCCTTTTAAATATTTTTTATATCGCCTTGAAAGCTGCAATCTGCAATGTTTTTAATAATTTAACTATTTTGTGTCAAAAGATTGATTTCTTCTAGTAAGTAGCCTTGTAACAAGCTGAATAATGTACAGCCGTCCTTATTGACCGGCTCCGCTTGCGTTGAGGTCTTTCATCAGGGTTTATAATGACCGGTATATTATTGATGTGGATAGAAAATATGTATATATATATATATATATTTGCCTGTGTCTCCCTTCCAGGTGGAGTTATACCTGCATGGACCTGCTGAGCCCCCTGCAGACGGAGTCTGTGGGCACCAGTTATGAGCTGCAGCAGCTGCACCTGTACCAGGATGAAGCTGGGGAGGACTTCTACGTGGACACCATCCACCTGGGGAAGAGACCCACCACCAACAACATCCCGGGTACAACACCGCTTATGTCATGTTATAGTTGGTTTAGTTTAGACGAAGATCAGAAGAGACCCCCCACCAACAACATCCCGGGTACAACACCGCTTATGTCATGTTATAGTTGGTTTAGTTTAGACGAAGATCAGAAGAGACCCCCCACCAACAACATCCCGGGTACAACACCGCTTATGTCATGTTATAGTTGGTTTAGTTTAGACGAAGATCAGAAGAGACCCCCCACCAACAACATCCCGGGTACAACACCGCTTATGTCATGTTATAGTTGGTTTAGTTAAGATAAGATATACAATAAAAGTAGGGTGTTACAGGAAATGATGACCGTCATAGGAACTGAAAAAATAAATAAAAGATTATTAAAATGAGAATTAAAAAAGAAAAATAAATATGTGGATAAAGATATATCCGTACACAATATTAGTAGTAGAAAATGCAAAAGAGGAGACATGATTGGAATTAAATTCCGTTTGACGATGATCACTTTATGATCTGATCCGATACAACACGACGTCATACATGACACCGTGTGATTCGATAGCACATCACATGACACGACGTAACTTTAAACGTGTTCACATCGCTGAACTTCATCATGACATACCTGTGTAGCCGTTCTCCGGAAGAGGAGGCCCCCTGCATTCGGGGGGTCCCGCCGCTCCTTCGAGGCCATCGCGGTCTCCCGGTACACGGCGAGCAGCACGCTGAGCTACGAGGTCACCGGGCGACCCCTGAACTGTGCCCACGGTTTCCCCCTGCTGGGCGTCAGCTTCCTCCAGGTAACTGGTACTTTAACGTCACTCTTCACCAAATAAACGTCCTCTTCCATCGTTGTGGCCCAGTCCACCAGAATGGACAAAGACGATTAAAAAAGATGTCAGGATCTAAATATGAATTTTGAAAGGATTTTTTTGCCTTGTGACACAATGACTTGCTAACAATAGTTTTGTCAGTGCCGCTGATATATTATTTATATAATTATTATTATATATTGCTCAGGCGATCAGAAAGTAATTAGAATACGGTATCATCAAACACTGTTGTCAAATTCTCTCTCTTTGACATAAACTCTGTTTATTCTCTGTCTGTCTCTCTCTTTGTCTCTCTGTCTCTCTCTCTCTCTCTCTCTCTCTCTCTGCGTAGAAGTCGTCCAACAGCACAGAGGACATGGCAGAGTATCGGGTGGGTGGGGCCAAAGTGAGCGTCTCCCGTAGCGACAGAGCGACCCCTCCCCTGATAGGAACCTTCGATGTGGAGATCTACGGAGGACGCGCTGAAGGTAGATCAAAAAAGGAGGGCGGGGCTATTAACGTGACATCACCTGGCACAGGCGGGGGTTAGCCCCTCAATAAACCACGATGGTGTGTATAATGTTAGTGTTTGCCGTGTGCCAATATTGAAACTAAATTATAAACAATATTTCAACCGAGAACTTCATAGTTTATGGTCCTTGTTCCCGTACAATATTCCCATAATTTGAGACTTTTGATAAATAAAAAAAACAAAGTGATAAAACTATTAATAATTCGCTGAAACAGCAATATTTCAAACAATAAAAAATGTACAGACAAATCATTCAGCGTTACAGCCAACTGTCGTTTGTGTCGGCCAATCAGTTCCCAGCGGGTTTGTAGTTAGTTAGTGGCGAACTACAATTAAACATGGCCGTTCCCCACCCACTGCGTCAGGTCTCTCGGTGAACATCAGCGCGGATGACCTGAGGTACGCCCTGGAGGGCATCCCGGGGATGGGCCAGGTCCAGGTGAAGACGGAGGGCAGCTGCCGACGGCCCAAGTGGAAGGTCAAGTGGCTGTCCCTGCCCGGGGACCAGCCGCTGATGCAGGTGCGGCCATATTGTTTCTTGTTAGTTTGGTCTCGTTTGACAGTGGTGTTAAATGAGACCTGCCCTCGCTGGCCTTCCTTCCTCCTGTTTGTGAATCTTGATTATTTCTTCTTCTTCCTCTTCATCTTCTTCTTCTATTAATAAAGTACAATCCCATGAACTTCCCGTGGCCATATAAGGACGTCTTTCTGGAAGCTCTAGTAGTAACATTTGCCTTCTCTCTCCTAACAGATCAATAGTTCAAAGATCATGGGTAACAATCCAGTGGTGGAGGCAAGGGAGCAGGTCAAGGGAGGGCAGTTTCTGACCCTAGGAGGAAGTCATCTCCGCATGCTGGAAAGCAAACCGCAGGTATGAACTGCGGTCCTGTAAGACTTGCACTGGGTTTAAATCAAGGGTATGCACAGGGATGTGATCATTGTTGTCGTGGTTACCGCAGGTGGAGGTGATCATCAACGGCATTTCATCCAACTGCACTGGCGACTGTGGCTTCTGGTGGTCTGAGGACCACACCCCCGTTGTGACGGGAATCTCCCCATCACAAGGTGTGGTTTTCCCGACACTCGTCCTGCATACGACACATGCACAAATCAAACGATGAGGAACTCACAGATCTGGGTCGATGGATTCGTTTCAGGTTCGGAAGGCCTGGAGACCCGGGTGACCATCACAGGGTCTGGATTCGGCGGCGGGAACGCCTCCATCATGATCGGAGACGCCAAATGCGAAACTCAAGAAGTCACGTGTAAGCAAGATGTTTGTTTTCCCGAAAAACATTGACTCTAAGTACTTTATTTTAAGTATTAACCACTGAAAAACCCCAATCAGTTGCTCATAGGTCCTATGTATTTAGAGTATTCATTAAAGTGTTAATTGAAATGATCCAGCCACGACCCAGGTGTGCAGTGTGGGCAGCGCCCCTGCTGGCACCTACCCAGTGTGGGTCACCTTCCCGTCTCTGGGCCGGGCCCGGTACCAAGGAGATGTCCTCAACTTCACCTACCTACTGAACGTGTCGTCCATCTCTCCACTCTCTGGCAGCGTGGCAGGTACTGAACCTGATACACAGTCTCTAACACCCTTAATGCTCCCACTATTACTCCTGCTATTACCACTACTACTGCTACTACTAGTAGGTACAGTTTCTGAACCAGTATCTAACACAGTTAATGATAGCATTAACAACAATGTAACTACAACTACTACCACCACTGTAATACTACTACTATAATTCTAATAGTATATTATAATAATAATCAGTTATTAAAACAACAACATTAACCCTTATAACAATCATGATAATAATGATAATAATAATCATTCACAATCACAATGATATATTTTTTTAAATCATTAGAGAAAAGTTTGAATCCAAATCGTTGAATCCAAAGGCGTCAGGCGACATGACGGATGTCCCGTGTGCGTGCGTGTGTGTCTGTGTGCGTGTGTGTGTGTGTGCGTGTGTGTCGCTGTGTCCCTTCCAGGCGGAACGCTGCTGACGGTTTCGGGCTACGGTTTTGGCGAGTACACCAAGGTGGCGGTTGGTGGCGAGGAATGCAGCGTCGTGGACGTGGGCCCCAAGGAGCTGGCGTGCAGGACTCCGCTGGTGAGGACGCTGATAGCTGATAACAGGCCATGACTCAGCGGCACTTGGATAGGCAGACACAACAAACGTGTCGGCTTGGTTTGGTTGCATTGTTTCCCCGTGTTGTGCAAGTTGTTGTTTTGGTGTCGCGGCCAGATAACCGGGACGTGTCTTGCGTGTTTTGGTCGGACTTGTTTTTGAACTTCTTTGTTATAGCGCCTGAACATGCTTGAGCACCTTTGAATTCAAAACGTGTAATTATGGGGACTTTGTTGACACGCACTTGATTGATTTTACATTTGTGATTATTTGTATTGTTAATTGTAAAAAAACGAATAATTTTAAATGTAAAATGTACTTTTGTTCTGATCTGTGTAGCTACTGTGCAATCGGCCTTTATATATTTTCCTTTTACCTGCTTGTTCAACCCTTTATCCCTCCAATGTTGTACACCTTGGTGGCTCTCAGCTTCACAAGTGAGTTGTGCTGAGAGCCAGCTTCTACTAAAGGACTCAACGTAAACGTACTTCTAAACAAGAGATTTACTTCACATTAAAAAAAAAAAACACAGCGTACACAACAACCCCTTCGATAGGCCTGAGGCCATTGATTTGCCTATCGATAACCTATCGATCATGTTTCTCCAGGCTGCAAGTGCGGGCTGGCAGAGCGTGACGGTGTGGGGGGAAAACACGAGCCAGACGGCGTCCAGCTCCTTCAACTACGACGAAAGCCTCACCCCCCTCATCGCCACCATGACTCCCGAGAACACCACCGTGATCGGTGAGTCACCGGGCTATTTGTGCTCCTTAAACCCTTTTATCCACGGGGACTAACAATGAACACAGGTTAATTTCACTAGGGAGCAGGTAGGGGCTGGACGGCTTGCTCAAGGATGCCAGATTCAGGTAGGGTCGTGGACACGGGGGGATCGAACTCGGAACCTCTCGGCTGGGGCTAGCCATTACACTGTCCCGCCCCTCGATTCCCAGTTAAAGGTTCTGGGTTCAAAACCCAAATGTCTGCAGTCTACCTGTAGGCATCCCTGAGCAAGATGCCCTTACCCCTACCTGCTCATTAATGACATCTAAACCAAATGTCTGTTGGACTCCAAGTCTCTTTGGACAAAAGCATCTGCTTACTGACTGATTAGTCGTCATAGCACACAGGTACTAGAGATGGTTCAACGCCCAGTCAGGCTTGGCAGCCCAGAGCGGCCACCCTCTCTAAAAGGTCAACAGACATCCTATATGAGCAAATGTACTTCCAGATACAGAGCCCATTCTCCTCCTGTCCCTATACGTTGCTCTGTGGGAAAGGACAAGAATAGGCATCCATGTTGACTCAGTCTCTCTCTGAGGGCTAACTCACCTGTTGCAAACCAAACACGCTGCTCACAGGTGAAGGAAAATGTACAATTGTCCATCACCAAACCATTATTTGACTTTCAGAGAGAATATCCATTAGGGGAATAGCGCTGTTTTGTGACCATACACAACGATGAAGTAATAAGGCCTGTTTTCTTTTACATGTGCAGTAAGGTCTCCCTGTTCAAACACAGTTAAAGCTGGGTTTGATGGAGAACGTGGGACACACCCACCTCTGCAAACTACATGAGATTCATGTTGCTGAGTGATAGGACTAGGCCAGAGACAGAGAGAGATAGACTGTGTAGTGAGTCAGACAGCCAAACTATTTCCTTTAGAGGTTAATAACAACCCTGTTGCTATTATTATATATCACTTATTTATATTGGAACAGTGGACTGACTTTGGAAGACTTTTCGGAAATGTTTCCCAAAATGTGTTTGTGTCTTTGTGCATGCGTGCGTGTGTGAGTGCGTGCGTGTGTGGCGTGCATATGAGCATTACATTCAACACTAGCCAACTTGTGTGTTCGCCTCTACTCCCGTGTCCCGTGCCAAACAACGAGACAATGACAGTAACGATGACGGGATCTTGTTGTGGACCAGGGCAGGGAACATGCCGTGATTCGGGGACCGCAGTCTCCGTTCTCCCTGGGTTTTTTCCATCTTTGTCTCAGGTTCACTATTGTCTGCATCGCCAGGCGAAGTTCTAGCCTAGGGGCTGATAGCAACCTATTGTCACGTTCACCCTGTTCCTCCCTCTCTCTCTCTGTCTCTCTCTCCGCTATAGTCTCGTAAGTCTCTGTCACGGTTAAACGATGACTTGCACGTTTTTCCTGTATTTAAATAGCCTAACCCGCCCTCCTGTCCTCCTTCGAGTGACAAACATTTAATCACATTAGTTACAGAGAATATAATCATCCCCCCATCCCCACACGCTATTGTTTTGAAAAGAAATTGCGCTGGTAATTGCCCCCTTATTACCACACACACACACACACACAAAGCCAAACCTCTTAATTCCAACGAAAGTCATTCAACACCTGAATGTTTCTATGGAACGCGCACACACACACACACACACACACACACACACACACACACACCAACACGCCACACGCTAACACGTACACGCGCTAACACGTACACGCGCTAACACCTACACGCGCTAACACCTACACGCGCTAACACCTACACGCGCTAAAACGTACACGCGCTAACACCTACACGCGCTAACACGTACACACGCTAACAGGTACACACGCTAACAGGTACACACGCTAACAGGTATATTCGTGTCTCGCAGGACACCGGGTTCTCACCATCACAGGCTCCAACCTGGGGAGCTCGGCCAATGAGACGGCCGTGTTCGTCGGCCGCAGTCCCTGCCCCACGCTGGAGTGGTCGCCTAGCAACCTGACCTGTCAGCTGCCCGTCCTGCCCCCAGGGCTGTACCGGGTGGACGTGCAGGTGGGGAACAACGGAAACCCCCGGACCAGGTAGATGATGTCATGACTGTTACAGAGCTACTGCAAAACCCTCGGCTCACTTGCTTATAATGATGAGGATGATGATGAGGATGAGGATGAGGATGAGGATGATGATGATGATGATGAAAAATGAAAAATGATGAAAAATAAATAAATATTGATTGAAATATTAATGAATATATAAATGAATTCATAATTTAAATTCAAGATAGATTGTTGATAATGAATAAGTAAATAAATTGAGTAATGAATAATTAATAAATGAATAAATGGTAATTAGTAATAATAATTAATTACAATGATTCATAATAAAACATTTTGTTCGCAGAGTTAGTTTCTAGGTGCTCAAAGACACAATGGGCATTTTAAAACAAAGTTTATACAAAAACAATATCAAACAGAAATCACGGGCATTTATTTATTGAGCAACACTTCAATATAGTCAACATAATACCAATTATAAAATGACCTTTCACCTGCAACGCATACCTCCTCAACCCCGACTCCTCCCCCTCCGCTCAGCCCCGGCGTGAACGCCAGCATCGAGTACGTCCTGGAGGTCCACAGCATCTCCCCCAGGGTGGGCTCCCTGCTGGGGGGAACCAGGCTGACCATCTGCGGCGCTGGCTTCAGCTCCAACGCCTCGCTGGTCAGGGTCTCTGTGGGTGAGTCCCGCACACGCCCTGCGGGCGACATCCATAGGAGTATAGAGGAAGACGTCAAAAGACATGGAAATACATTAGGCAGTGAAATGAAGAAATGCATTATGATAGATTGGAAGGTTGCACATCATCCTCTTATCAGCGACTGTGGCTGGTGAACCTGCCGCTAGCATCCAATATGATGGCTCTGTTAACCTATATCACTACGGATGATAATCTATTGTTCGTTAATGTACGATATCAAATCTTTTGAATGTATATTGTATTACATTTATGGTGATTTGTTGTCTAGGTTCTAAGTGTGTTCTTGCAGCAAAGATCTTCAAGGTGTTTAAAGGTTATCTTCCCAACCTTTTTCTTTGACCATCTATACAACCTGCATTGAGGAGGGAAACAAAGTAGAGTCAGGTTTCAACTAACCTTTTTTCTTTCTCCACGGAAAATAATACACATCACACCAATGACAACCCTGAGTGACAACGTACATTCAGCGGATCAGATGAAGTGATGAAAAGTCACTTCATCAGGGTAATGACAGGTTTCGTCTGCAGTTTGTTACATTCTTTCTGCGCATGCCTTTGTGTTTGTGTGTCGTGTGTGTGTGTGTGTGTGTGTGTGTGCGTGTGTGTGTGTGTGTGCGTGTGTGTGCGTGCGTGCGTGTGTGTGGTTTGACAGGCCGTGCAGAGTGCGAGGTGCTGAAATCCTCCGAGGGCGAACTGGAATGTGTTCTGCAGTCTGCGGAGGAAACTCACACAGTCACAAACAACGCCAGCATCCTCGGTACGCTCACACCTCCCTCACACCTCCGTCACACCCTCTCCTTCTCCCACATCCTCCTTGTCCCTCGCTCTCTTTTGTCCACCTGTCACTCATAACCTTGCCAGGGCTCAAATTAAAGCACACAACAATACCTGTGGGATTGCCTGATGCAGAGCGAGAGAGAGAGACAGAGATACAGAGACAGAGAGGCATGGTTGTGAGTGTGATAGCTGTCACCCGTGGCGGGAGAACAATGGCAGAGTGGCGGTGATGTTTTTAGACCAGTTTGGGGGGAGATTTGGGTTTTGTGTCTCAGAAAAAATTCTATCTTCTATAGTCCGAAGAATGTCACGTGTTTGAAGGCGTGACGCCCTGTAAACCGGTGAATGGTTTGCCGTATGTCTGTCTGTCTATCTGTCTGTCTTTGTGTCCATCTTGCTGTCTTTGTGTATGTCTGAATGTCTTTCAGACCGTCCGTCTTCTTTCTGGCTGCATGTCTGTGTGACTATCTTCCTGTCTGTCTCTCTTCCAATCTCAGCCAGCCTGTCTGTCTGTCTACCCGTCTGTCTTCGCACCTGTCTGTCCGTCCCATTCCAAATCCTTCTTTTCTGTGTTCCCCCTCTCGTCTCCTCTGTTGTTGGTTCTGTTGCTCCGTGACTGAAAACGTGTGTGTGTGTGTTTCCACGTCCCGCTGGCGGCGTGCCGTTGCTCCCTGCTGCGTGTCCAGGCCTGGCCGAGGGGTCCGCCTGGAACCCGGCCAGCGTGGTGGTGGCCCTGGGGGACACGGTGGCTTGGCGCTGGGAGGCCCAGCCCTTCCAGCGCAGGAACTACCGGGTGTTCAGCGTCTCCAGCCCCAGCGCCACCACCCACGACGGAGGCGCCTTCAGCAGCGGGGAGGCCCCGACGCCCAAAGGTAACGCAGGCGCTTCCCCCTGCACCGTCACGAACACCAGCCTCTTCAGCAAAACCATAACCTCCACCCGTACCTCCAAAAGCACCTGCACCACCACCACGACCATCATAGACAAAACATTTAGCTCTACCCCCACCACCTCGCCCACCATCTCCACCTCCATATTCACATTCACCAATACCTCCATCACCAACACTACCTCCACCATACCACCGCCTCCACCAACAGCAGAAGCACCTCCACCAACACTAGTACCCCCACCTCTACCAAAGTGTGTGTGTGTGTGTGTACATGTGAGTGGCCTGGTAGGTTTGCACGTGTGCGTTCATGCATGCTTCACATCACGGCCTCTCTCTCTCTCTCTCAGGGTTCTTCAAGTACCGCTTCAACACACCTGGCGTCTACTACTACAGCAGCGGCCCCATCACT
>OOFG01005192.1:7492-25551 GCA_900323295.1 Molva molva
TTTTGTTTAGCACAATGTCTTCATGGGGTGCTCTGGCCCCTCTCTCCCCAACACGACCCCTCCCCCAACGTCAAGGCCTTCGGCCCTAGCCCGTAATGAGGCCATCGTGGATACAATACAACCCCTTCTGCCCAGAAACATGTATTCAGTCTGCCTCCCACATTGTGAAGGGAAATGGTTCAGCCAAGCATAAGTGGCATATTTAATTACTTTTCACTGCGTTGCACGCAGACAATGATGGCTGCTGTGGGGGCCATGGCTGGCAGAAGATGACCCCCAGACCCAAGAAGAGCTGGCCTATAAGGCCCGAACAGAAGCTGTCACTATAGGGGTCTATAATCAATACCCTTCATTAGAGACTCAATGTGTTAAACAGTTGATGGTGGTTATGTACAGTATGTGTGGAATCATAGATTAGGAGAACTGTGTCTCTATGTGTGTTTGAGTTAGTGTGTGTTAGTGTGTGTGTGTGTGTGTGTGTGTGTGTGTGTGTGTGTGTGTGTGTGTGTGTGTGTGTGTGTGTGATTGCATTATTTTGGTAGGCCCACATACTTTTTCTTTGGTTTTCTACTAAGATACTGTTAGCCATGTGAGACAACATTATGTGGTTCCGTCTTTCATGTACAAAGGATTACAAATTTGGGATTGCATTTAAACCCGGATTAGAGTACATTGATTACCAACAGAGGGACACCGTTAATTCGAAGTAATTATGTTATTATAAATGTTACAAAAGCAGATGTAAAGGACGTCCACAACATTAACATCAACGATAATTTACATTTGTAGAGAATAGCTTATCAGAATAAGTAATTGGAAAGTATGCGTTCAAATTTAAAATATGCAAAGTTGATTGCGCGATTGTGAAAAGTGGAATTAGTTTGCATTGTATTATGATTGCTCCATATTTGGTACACATGACTTGTGCAACTATTCTCTCCTTTGTTTTTTCATATTATTATTATGACAGGCGACGGTAGGCGATCCCTACGGTACACTGCACACGGCACACAGCAGATTGAAGTCTACACCAGTTTATAGGTATACATATGTTAAAAATTGTACATTTACGTAACATATTTCCCGGTCTTCTGGTTAAAGGAAGAATGCGAGGAAAACTGGTTCGTCATGAACTTGTGGTGACACCCGGGATTCACTGTTGTATCACCATGGACTTAGACCTTACCGTAGACCTTACTGGCGTGAGTTTTTTTTAATGGTTGAAAGAACACAAGCATTGCAACTTACGAAGCGACAATAAAGTATGCAATGGAGTTCAGAAATCTCTGCACTCTTGAGACGTTTAGGGACGTTTGTAGTCCCAGTGGTTATTCAGAAAACTTAGAAGACGTGATCAAAAAGGAGTTTACCAGGATAAAAGGTAATTTGCGTACAGCGAATGCTGTCGGCCCATGCGTGTTTAAAGACTGCGGCAGCCTATTAAACAACCGACGTGTTTCAATACAGGGGTAACCTATCTGGACCACGCAGGCGCAACTTTGTATCCCGAATCAGCGGTGAGGGAGTTTTGTCTCGACATTTCAAGGAACGTATATGGTAAGAAAAGTTGAGTTGTAGTCTCTATACGACGCTATATTATTAAATATTGTACCATACGAAACTATGACGTAATCCCAAATACTTAGCTGCCAGTAGATACACCGACACATTATGAGAATCACTATTTTAGATTTACTTGATCTGTAATCATGTTTACCATATTTACCACACAGGAAACCCCCACAGTCACAACCCCAGCAGTAGATTAACCCATGACACTGTTGACCTTGTCAGATACAGGTAGGTCTACAACGTATGTCTCACCAGAGATGACAAGATTACTAACTTTGTATACATTGCACTTCACTTAACTAAGCAAACAGTCACATGATACGGCCTAACCCTGACAGGATACTGCAGCATTTCAACACCACTCCTGAGGAATACTCTGTTATCTTCACCTCCGGAAGCACAGCGGCCCTTAAATTAGTGTCTGAGACCTTTCCGTGGAGCGCCCCGACTGCCACCGAGCCAGGCAGTCTTTTCTGCTATCTGACCGACAATCATACCTCCGTGGTAGGCATCCGAGGACCGGCCTCCGCACAGGGGGCTCTCCCCCTCCCTGTCTCACCCCGGGAGGTAGAAGGCAGAACGAGGGCCGGAGTTGTGGGCGTGGTGCATCATGATGATCACGTTGCCTGTCAGACGCCACACCTATTCTGTTACCCTGCGCAGAGCAACTTCTCCGGCAGGAAGTATCCCCTGGGTCATGTGCGGGGCATCCGGGCCAGACGCCTCTACCCGGCATGCGACCACAGGGGGCGCTGGTTCGTCCTGCTCGACGCCGCCTCCCACGTCGGCTGCTCCCCGTTGGACCTGCAGCGCTGCCCCGCAGACTTTGTCCCACTCTCGTTCTACAAGATGTTTGGCTTCCCCACGGGCCTGGGGGCGCTACTGGTACGTAACCAAGCTGCGGCCTGCCTGAAGAAGAGCTATTTCGGCGGGGGGACAGCAGCTGGCTACCTGGCTGCGGAAGATTACTTTGTGCCCGCAGCAAACATCTCTGACAGGTGATGAGAATTAAATAAACACACACACACGGCTACACCATATGAGTAGCTCTAAGCTATGGCAACATCGTTTTCTTTTTATTTGTTTTGAATGTATTCAAATGTTTATTAACGTATTTTTAACATTTTATTATTATAATTAGTTTTTGATTTTTACAAATTGAAGGTTTGAGGACGGCAGTATTTCTTTCTTGGACATTATTGCCCTGAACCACAGCTTTGATGCTCTGCAAAGGATCACAGGTAATATAATGGAAGCTGGATGGATGGAAGGAGGGAAATGGATTTGTAAACATAAACAGGCCTTGAAGGAGTGTGTTTATAATCAGCGTCAAGGATACTCCAACAGCCCCCTCTCTGTATCCGTTGTCTTCAGGAGGAATGGACAACATCCAGCCCTACGCCTTTGGCCTAGCACGCTACACTCACATGCTGCTCTCGAGTCTTTGCCATGGTAACGGGCATCCTGTGGCTCAGATGTACACCCAAGGCCAGTTTGACAGTCCGAGCACACAGGGGGCTATCCTCAACTTCAACCTGTTGGACTGCCGTGGACACATAATTGGATACTCCCAGGTGCAGTTTGTTAATTTTATTCTTATTTTTTCCCCTGTTAAATTATTGCTGCCAAAACACATCCTATTTTGCTAATATCAACAATACACGTTTCCCATTTATCAGGGCTTGTAGCCTACACTAGAATGCATCATGGGATTTATTTCTAATATCGGCTAATTTAGAATCCAATGTGCTAATATTTATACTGACTTCAGGTGGATAAACTTGCAAGTCTTTACAACATACATTTGCGCACGGGATGCTTCTGCAACACCGGGGCCTGCCAGCACTTCCTGGATATCACTGATCAAGAGGTGAAGAACAATCTCAAGGTGAGGAAAACAAAATAGGATTTCAGGTGAAATGGAAGTCCAATGTGCAAAATCAAGTATGGTTGTAAATGTGATTGTCTTCTCTTCTCCTTCCAGGCCGGTCACGTGTGTGGAGACAGCATTGACCTGGTGGACGGCAAGCCGACCGGCTCCGTGCGCGTCTCCTTCGGCTACATGTCGACCTTTGATGACTGTCAGAACTTCCTGAGCTTTGTCGTGGACTGCTTCGTCGAGAAGCCGGCCCAAGTGGACAGAGTGAGGCTGGAAAACCTACGACAAACACAACCTGCGTTGGGTGGAAACTCAAACCAGAAACTTCAGATTAAACCGGTGGCCAATAGCAGCATTGAGCAGGAGGTTGAGACGCGCAGACAAGCAGAACCATCACTGGTGGGATGTGGACGACCCAGTAGCGCTGTAGACACAACCCTCTCGAAGAACCCCTACATGCTGACCAACATCTACATCTACCCCATCAAATCATGTGCGGCATTTGAGGTCTGTGTCCACCACAGAATGACAAAAAACACATGAAATTGCCGCAATAGTTACTATTAATACATACGCTTATATGCATGAAGTTATACATGCAGTGCATTTTCACGTTGGCAGTGTAAGATATACCAATACATAATTGAAAGTGATCAATGACGTCACGTCCTTAATCTCAATGAATCGCCCCTCCTACTCCATGACGACACTTCCTTAATCTCAATGAATCGCCCCTCCTACTCCATGATGCCACTTCCTTAATCTCAATGAATCACCCCTCCTACTCCATGACGAAGCTTCCTAAATCTCAATGAATCGCCCCTCCTACTCCTTGACGCCACTTCCTTAATCTCAATGAATCGCCCCTCCTACTCCATGACACCACTTCCTTAATCTCAATGAATCACCCCTCCTACTCCATGACGCCACTTCCTTAATCCAATCCACTACTGGCCCCACCCACTTTTAACCCACATCAATTGTAGTATAAATTAGGTTCTAAGCATGTAATAAACCTACATGTATATGATCCTAGGATCATATACATCATAGGATCATACCATGTATACACTGGTAGAGCAGTGTTGGCTGTTCTGTACTTTAGAGGCTTTACTATGTGTGGCATAATATTACGTGCAGGATGTAGGATGGGCCTACAACTTTGCTATCCAAGATACTGATGGCTATAACAGTACATTCATAACCATGCATCTATTAGCAATTTCTGCTGCTGGCTCCATTAACCAACCACTGAGCTGCGGTACCGACCCACTGCTGCTGCTGCGGCGTAGTTTCCAGTCCCGAAATAATGTTGCTAACGTACTGTCAGGATCAGAGCAAGGATTGATGTGTTTCATTATAGGAATGCTATGAACAGCATGGAGTTTCAAAGATTTTCTACCATTGTTCCTTTTTTCTTCTTTTTGTTTTTCAGGTCTGCAACTGGCCGCTGGGAGCCTCTGGGTTACTGTACGACCGGAGCTGGATGGTGGTCAACAGCCACGGGGTTTGTCTGAGTCAGAAAAGGGAGCCGCGCTTGTGCCAAATTCTACCGCGAGTCCACCTCTCCCTGGGGCAGCTGTCACTGCGCGCACCAGGTCACAGTGCGCATCGGTGTTGTACTCCGACACAAAACATTTGACAAACAAAACACTGTCATGCCTTTACTCTTGTCACTCTATGTTGTTTTTTTGTGTGATTAAACTCTCCTTGCAGGGATGGATAACCTTTCGGTACCACTGGAAATTGCTGCTACGTTGAACACAAGTCAAAGTGTGTGTCAAAGCAAAGTTTGTGGTGACAGGTTAGTTGTCCTTTTCTCAATTTCTAATATATAATATTTATAACATCACACAACATCACAGTCTTTCAACTGACTTGAAGCAATTTAGCTTTTCGTTTGCTAACTTTGCTATGACGAATGAGAGCAGCATTATTTATGTAAGATGTGCAGTAATTACGGCTCTTTCCTGCCATACTTTTCTGACACAAGTCCCAAGTAAAGGGACTATTTTATGCCGTTCTGAGATTACATGTAGCGCCATAGAAAGTCCATAGAATCTGGGACACAATATTCACTGACCTCCTCTTCTTCCAGGGTGGAGACCATGGACTCCGGGGACGAAGCAGCGGCGTGGCTCTCAGATTTCCTGGGACAGCCCTGCCGTCTGATACGACAAAGTCCTGATTCTATCCGAGGAGGGCAGAAAACATTGAACACAGGTAAAACAAAAAAAGCTGCTGTTTCTCAAAGCTTGGTGTCAGATCCACTACATTTTATGTTTTTATTTCGTTTTTCTTACAAATGCTTTTGTATTTCGTAAAGAGAACTGATGTAAAATCAGCTGTGGTGCATTTTATTCCATTACTTTAAAATCGTTGTAATGTAGAAAAGTGAAATATGCGAATGACTTGAATGCATCGAAGCATTGCGGTAATGCATGCTGTTCCCCTGTCAGCAGCCTCGACTGCTGTGCTCTCCCTTGTGAACGAAGCTCAATACCTCCTGATCAACCAGGCCAGCGTGGACCTCATCCAGGAACAGATTAGAAGCAGGTCAAACGCAGAATATGCTTTTAACACGAAATATGTCAACGATTTTCGATGCTGTGACATTAACAATGAATGGAAATGAATATGCCGTCTTCCACGTTCTGTGTCCGCTGAATGCTGTGGAACAGACAGGAATTCTCGGAAGACCGCCAGCCTCTCGACACACAGAATCTCATCAGTCGCTTTCGAGCCAATTTGGTCGTCGCTGGAGTGGAGCCATTCGAAGAGGATACTTGGTCACAGCTGATCATCGGAAACGCTCAATTTCTGGTGAGCTGACGCATTTGATTGCATTTAATGAATGAATGACGGTATGAATAGATTGGTAGTGGGGCTTCAGGGATTAATAACGAAAAACACAAAAGATGAATTGAATATAAGAAGCTTATGTGTTTCTTAAACACTAAGGTCGGAGGTAGATGTGAAAGGTGCCAGATGATTTGCGTGGACCAGGACACTGGGACTAAGACCAAGGCTCCACTTCTGGCTCTCTCTTCCTGCCGCTCAGGGAAGGTTTGTCCAAACTGTCCCTACTTGCTTTTACAGCCACGTGCCCAATGTAGTGCCCAATGTAGCCACGTGCCCACGTGCCTAATGTACTAATGTAATGTAGTGTACAGCGTGCATCTATAGACGATGACTTTGGTTTGCTTAATGTTTGTGTGTGCTTGTGTGATTCCTTTATTTTCTTTAGCTGACCTTTGGAGTGTACCTTAGCCGTCAGGTTCAGGAGGACTCACCCTCAGCCAGGACGCTCTCTGTCGGCTCTGCTGTACTGCACAGGACTTCTGAACCCTCCTTGTGATTGTGTTGTCTAAATATTTATTTGCATATGTATTTCCAATGTAAATACTTTTCAAAACTTTCTCCACAACTCACTTGTTACATCACCTGGTTAGAAAAACACTCTGCACTAGTGATTGGATTAATTCATCTTATCATCACTTATCAATCATTACAGCTATTTCAAACAATTCATTGACAGTCAAAAGGTGGATTTGTTAGTGACTCCAAATGAGCTCAAATTACTTTATTGGAACGGAAAATCTAGGCTACATTTACATTGCCAATGCATGTACAAAGTTAAATAATATTCAGAAATAAACAATCTAAAAAAAGGTTTTTAAAGTGGCATATGCTTATTAAAGGTTTGCTGAGTAACAAATATAGAACAAAAATAAAAGTATTTGTATTGTCCTGTCGCAGAATGTTACACACATTTCTTTATTTCTGCAACAGATATGTCCGTTTGCATGGGTTTTTCATTTTTGTTGACGCTTTGTGTGTCTCTGTGAAGGAAGAAATAGTTTCTTACTATCCTTGTATAATTCACAGGAGGAAAATAAATGCTGCACAGTTTCTACAAGGTTTTGTGTGCAATGGGCACTGTCTGTCTAGGCTGTCTACACTTTCATTATCCCCGTAGGACAATCTGGGACCTGTTGATCCATGTCTGTCTATCACTCTCCGCATATCCGATTGCGAAACTGCAGCGAAACCTCGTTCCCAGGCGTTCTGGAGCGGGATGTTCCAAATGGCCGTTATTGGCCAAGAGAGGGCGGGACTCTCTGTTACATGGGTTTAGCGGCGAGAAAGAGAGGGACACAAGCCTAAGGAAAATCGTCCTACGGGGATAACTGAAATGGAAAAAAAATGTAATAAAGAACAAAAAGATAAGAAGAAAAATGTTTACCTGTGTACATGTTTTCGGATATATACTATCTTCGTCGTAAAAAAATGTATTCTCCTGGTTTTTGCTGTTGCTTGTCATGTTCTTATTCTCGCTCAGGGGACTGTTAACTGGTGCTCATATGAAGTAAAAGACTGGAAATTACCGGGATAACGATGCAATGCATGACCCTCTCTCCACCCAATCGGCTCCTCCCCCATTACATAAAATATGATTTGAAGGAGGCATGTTTTCGCTATAATTGATTCCCCCTCTGGAAAGAGATACTACTTCCAGACACGCGTTGGAGTGGAGGCCGCAGTCATTTCATATTCCCTGCACATACTAACTCTACTTACCTAGTAATTAATAAGTACAATGAGGAAAAGAGTTACTGAACAATCTGATGGCGGGAATGTGTCCTTATCCTCTCCCATGCAGACAAAAACAACCGGATGCCAGGAAACGAAGGGGCTGATGTAAGTTTTACTTTGGAATAATTGTGCTCATTAAAATCATAATCATTATAGTATAACTGCAACTTATACAATATAACTAACATAAAATATGACATAACAAATGGCTGAAGAGCTCTAAGACCCATATATAATATCTATGTCCTCTGGTTTCTCCCCTGGTAATAAACAACCATGTTCCCTCTCTCACACACCCTTCGGTCTCTCCCTGCAGATCAAAATTGTGGCTTTGGGTGAAAAGAGGTGCATTTGCACTTTGTGCTATTTGTATGATGATGCCTATCTTGGAGGAGCTTCCTGAAATAATAAAGCAACGTGTATATTATCATCGAAGTAAGTTAACCAAATCCAACTATGCAAAAGTACCCTGTAAATGTATCTCCATTAAACCTTTGTTGACCTATTTATATAAGCAAACTTTAATTTGCAGTCAGAGTACCATTTGTGTTTGATCTCAGCCAACCAGCTGAACTGGCACTTAATCACACCATCAACATGTACCTTACACCTGAAGAAGGAATCTCCCTTGGCGTATGGTGTGTTCACAAGTCCTAGGCTACATTTCAAGTAAGGATTTAAAATGCTGACTTATGAAAGCTCTATATTATAATCACTATCATTGTTCCTCAAGGCACACTGTCCCAGAGGATAAGTGGAAAGAAGCTCAAGGGAAGGACTCTGCATGGTACCACAGATCTCTGAATGATGGAAGTCCAGTTATCATTTATCTACATGGTAGAACACAGACAAGGTATGGTTACTATTTACGACCATCTTTTTAAATTGTGTATACGACTATATGTTGGCTGTTTAAGTGTATTGTAACAGTAACAAACAATGACTAGTTTCTAGTCTGTTCTCACTGAAATGTGTTTGCATTCAAACAGGGCAGCCAAGCATCGCGTTGGAGTGGTCAACGTGAGTAACCACCGTGACATCATAAAATAGGGTTTATAGCTATGGAAAATGTGCAAGGAATTAATTGAACATTATTATGTTTCAACAGGTATTGAGTTCCATTGGTTACCATGTGTTGTCAATGGATTATAGAGGTTGGTCCATGTCTCATAGGCCTACAACAATGTATTATGCTTTTATTTATTTGTAAACTCATTGTTGGCATATTTTGTTATGTTATTTGTATATTTCACTGCAGACATTAAATTGTATGTGTCTAGAATTAAACCCAACCACCCATTGGCTCAGTTCTCTGAATCAATGGGTGTTTGATTAAGTTCTCCGTTGATTCAGATCTTGGAATCAATTTGGTCTGTGGAGAAAAAGTACGGAAAAATAAAGCCTAGGAACAAGACGAATTTGGGAGCTCATGTTTTATTTACTCTAGCAAATGCATCTGGCCCCCCTCCCGTTCAGACAGATTTCCAGCAGACCAAGCCTTGGTCGGACCAATCACAACAGTTTATCTAATATGGGGCGGGTTTAATGACAAGCGCCGTTGGGTCATTTTTAGAAACAACCAAGATGGCTGCCACTGATGGGTCACACGTTTCGTAGATCTGATTGATTGTAGGTCTGTCCAATTGCGTCAGAGGCATTTTTGTCTGCACCCGTTGATAACAGTGGCATAGTACAGGCTTAAGTAGTACAGGTTTCATATGTTAAGTTAAGTCATCACTAAGTAATATCTAATGATTAGTTAAAAATGACTTGATTAGTTAAAACACCAACTGTTGGTATTCTGTCAGGGTTTGGTGACTCCACTGGAGAGCCAACAGAGGAAGTCCTTACCAAGGACGCTGTCTGGCTGCACCACTGGGTCAAAGAGCGTAGCGGAGGCAGCCGGGTCCTCATCTGGGGACACTCTCTTGGAACCGGGTAAGAAAGAACTTGAACCTGGTTATCAGAATTATTGTAACTGAAAAAAATATTCATCGTTTTCTAAGATTTGTGAACTTGTTGGTTGGTATTTGGAGTTGAGGAGAAGATGTGTAATTTTGTGAATCGGTTTGCAAATCTAACGTGATTCTCACATGTGTAAATTAATTTAAGAATAAATATACAAACCACTGCAAACTTGCACTTTACACTGTATTTTTGATTGTGTCATTTGTATTTGATCATCAACATCCACCGCTGCCCTGAGTGAGCTTCACATACTGCCATTTTAATATAAGTATCAGAAGAGTACTATAGATGCAAGTATATGTTCAATTACAGTATAAGTGCCCTCTCTCGGACGCAAACGTCAACATCAACGGCTGCCAAGACGGAGCTCCACACATCCACGCACACCACGACACATGCACTCGGAGCGGTGTGGAAAGTTCACAAACTGGTTGTCAGAGACTGGCAAAAACATAGGATTTAACTCCTGTTTTCTGTAGATTATGGTCTTATCTTAGTAGTAGTGACAAAATGGGATAAACTACTATGTTGACGATCAAGTAAGACATTACCACGTTTAAAACAAAAACAAAAAAACGAATTTGGGTTCACTGCCCCTTCACAGTTATAACCAATATCTTGTACGCTATGAACTATAGTTTTAAAGACTAAATAACGTTTTTAAAAAATGTATAAAGGAAACTGATCACTTGACACTTGGCTACGCGATGCTGTCGTAGACAATGACATCATTTTGGAAGTACCTACTGGCACCTCACACATTAAGGCCAGCACAGGCCACCAAAGATTCTCCTACATCGTTGGAAAGGGAGGGAGAGAGTGGGGTGTTCAGTTGGTTGCAATCTGCAACCTCACCGCTGGATACCACTAAATTATACACACTGGACCTTTAACACATGAATTCGAGTCGAGATGGTTTGGTAACATAAATACCTCTTGCTCAATTTAGCAACGACAGCTGTTGTTTTTTTGTATATAAAGTGCTTTCACCGGATGTACAGCTCCGCCTACTGTTCAGGCGGGCAAACTTGCCGACCACAGCTGGATTTTTGAGTATTTTATTATTTGCAGATTTTCTGTGACTAGAAATACCAACCTACGGTTCACATATCTAAAGTATAGCTAGAAATAAAAATTCTGACTACACTTAGAATACTTAAGAGTATAATTAAACTCCATACCTGCTAGTCAAGCAGGAAATTAAATCAAAGTTGTGTGTTTGACACAATCCCCTTTTAATGATATGAGAAATCGGGCATTGCCATTTTTTTAAATCATTTGAATGATTCCAAGGTAAATTTTTCCAGGACATCTCGTTACATAATAATTATACGGTTCTTTGTCGGGTATTAATTTAAAAGTGATTACATTTCCTCTCCCCTTGCAGAGTGGCTACAAACACAGCTGTCAGATTAATGGAGCAAGGTATGATATGATTTGCACTACACAACTTAATTACATTGATCTTTGGAAGATCACAATGACACATTCTTCATCTATGTTTTTTAAAGGTGTGCTAGTTGACGGTTTGATCCTTGAAGGTGTATTTAAAAATGCACGGGTGGACATGCCTCGCAATCCATTCGTCCGGGTAATCTTTTTAAACTCTCCTTGCTCTGGCTATTCCTGTAATGGATTTTCTTATCAGACCAATTCCACCACATATCTCACCTCATCTTTTCTAACATTCCCAGTATGCATCGTTATACTGGCTGACGATAAAAAGGTTAATCTTGCGAGACGAATTGGACCTCAACATGATCTTCCCTAATGACGAGAAGTATGTTATGATTCCTTGGTGACACATCCCAATTTTTTTAATCATCAATTAAAGTCACAATGTGTAGGATTGAGACCTTCCTAGTTGGTAGGCGGACTTCCAGAATTCAAAAAACTCAGTGACAGTGTTCTGTCCACTGTAACTGGCCGTGCAGCTGTCTGACGCAAACTAGCTTAGCTCGGCTAGCTGAGTGGCGTGAGTGCGGGGCTATGGGGGTGTCGATAGTAAGATTCTGGTTAAAAAAGAGAGAAGTACGGGCTAGACAGCATTTTGTATTTGTAGGATATGTCAGTATCAGCATTGACAGATATGTCCAAGTTATTTAAAGCGTTGAGCTAGTATAAATGCTACACATTGTGACTTCAAGCTGATTGTTCATGACTACCAGTAACACCAAATGGCTTGCTCTCATAATGTTGCAGTGTAAAGAAAATGAGAAGCCCTCTTCTGTTCCTTCATTCAGAGGATGATCATTTAACTGTGCTTCGTAACGCTCAACAGGTAAGAAGAGCCAGTATAATAACAACAGTAATAATAATGGTAATGTTATTGCTGTAGTTGTTGTGTTTGAATGCTGGGTTTTTATTCCAGCTGTATCAGACAGCACTAAGTGTCCAGGATGCTGAGCGAGTCAGGATGGTAACGTTTGAAGGTTCTCTAGGGTATCTGCATGATGGATTATATACAGACCCTCGTCTCCCCACAATCATCAAGTGAGCCACTCTTCACTATAAACATGTGTTAGATTAGAGGTTTTGTTGCCAAATCTAAATGATTCCATAACATGTTGATTTTGTTCCCAACAGGAACTTTGTGCTTTCAACAGAAGAAATGTCGTAAAGATCTTCAGAAAGGCCTCGCCATGCAGGGAACGATGACGTAAATTTACACGTCACATAAATTGAGAGGATAGAAATTATATTATGATAATAGACTCCAATGACTTTGTATGATTTACATAACATTTCTGTAAAACATTATTGGTGCTAATGAATTGTTCACAATATAAATAAAGATGTATATGTATTGGTAAATCAATATTAATAATAATAGTTTGGTAAAAATAATCTAGGTCTCTGAGCTTGACAATGTCATAGATGGTTTTAGACAAACAGTAGTTAAAGGCATGCCTTCTTTAGAGGTTGACCTAACGGGCCACGCTAACTTCCTATTGAAGTTGGCGTGGCACGCTCTCCTAAAGAGAGCTTATAAAAAAAGGGTCCCTATAAAGTGATGAGCATGCGCAAAACCAAGAACGAAAAGAACGATCCACTCACAGATACGGATCATATGTACCGGATCATAGAAGTAATGCGCATGTGCAAATCCAAGAACGAATGAACGAAATTAACGATCCAAACGCAGATACAAATCGTATGTACCGGATCGCACAAAAGATTTGTTCAAAAAGAACGAATCGTTTATGAATCACACATCACTACTTTACACTATGGGGCCTGGCCGGGTAAACTCCGGAGGGGCGGAATATATTAATATATTCTCCGGATATAATCCGGAGAATGTCCGGTTTACAGTGCATGTGTGAAAGGGCTATTAGCTATGAATAACAAAGAGAAAAAGGGGAGAAAGAACAAAAAGTAGGCACCGTTTTTATTAGGCCATTACTCTCAGCTGGTCACGCGTTTCAACTTCCAGGTGGGGCGGACCTGCAAACAACCAAGGAGAGGAAGGCACACCCAACCCTACGTAGTATAGCCACAATTCACATAGGCACGTCACACATAGAAATAAAACACCCTGGGACCGAACAGTCAATTGGTTCGTTGTCTACCTTCCACACCTCAGAGGCTCGAGACGTATGTTTTGTTTTGTTTATTCCAGCTATGTGTTGCATAGTAGCTGAATGCTGCTTTTCCATGTTTTGGTTTGACTCTGGGAACAATTAGCTGACTGATCCCAGTTGATCTTAAATGTCTAGAGGGTTCATATAACGGAGACATTTCAGTGATTTACTTTGGCCCTAAACCGTTTAGTGATTTATAGGTGTGGAGCAGTATTTTGAAATCAATCCTATGACATACCGCGAGCCAATGCAGGGATTTGAGAATTGGTGTAATGTGTTCAAATCTTTTGGTCTTTTTTAGAACTCTAGCAGCTTCTTTCTGGAAGACCTGCGACAATGTTACAATAACCCAACCTAATACAAGCATGGAAAAGTTTTTCTTAGTCTTGTGATAGGCTAATTTTATCACTGACTTGATGTGGCTGTTGAATTTTCGATCTGAATCCATAATAACACCAAGATTTCTGGATTTGTTTTTGGTCATTAAGGAGAGGGACTCAAGGTGTAGGCTAACTTTCAGTCTCTCATCTTTGGCACTGAAAACAATTATCTCAGTTTTGTCCTTATTTAGCTGTAGGAAATTCTGGCACATTCAGTCCTTGACCTTTTTAATGCACTGGCACAGCAGATCTATAGGACGATAGTCATTTGGTGATAGGGCTATATAGATTTGTGTGATGTCCGCATAAGCAAGGTTGTTATTTTGCATAATTAGGCCTAGTGGGAGCATGTAGAGGTTGAATAAAGATGGTCCAAGGATTGAACCTTGGGGAACTCCACATGCCACGTTAGTTAGTTCAGCTATGTAGTTACCAATGGAGACAAAGTGGTTCCTGTCTTGTAGATATGACCTGAACCAGTTTAAGACTGTGCCTGAAAGCCCAACCTAATTTTCCAATCTGCCCAAAATGTTGAGTGGTAAACAGTGTCGAATGCAGCACTAAGGTCCAATAGCCTCAATATAGAAATTTTGCCAGTCTGTGTTAAGACGAAGATCATTTACCACTTTAATATGAACAGTTTTGGTGCTATGAAGGGGTCAAAATCTGCTATTAACTATATTTCATAGCAGCTAGTTGAGGCCAAGAAATCATTAAGTTGCTAGAGGACAACTTTCTCTATGATTTTACTTATGAAGGGTATGGGAGAAATTTACTGTATGTTTAAAGGAAATATAATTATTATATACTATACAAATAAAGAAAGTATAATCATATTATTGCCTTTATTCTATATGAAGGAAAATATGCGTGGAAAAACACAATCACCAAAGGGTGACTCTCACCTATATATACATATAAAGCTTAGATGTTTAATACCACCAATATAGTTGATTCTCAGGGACCATTCTAAGAAAAGCAGATTCTGAATAGCTGTCTAAACTCAGTAATGACAGTCACGAGACCGTAATAATAATTATAACACTCAAACTACATATATTTATGAAGTTGAATAATGGTACTCACATGATGCAACAGCCTGGCCCTAAGGCAAATAGCTATCCCTGGGAAGGGCCTGACGGAACTAAATCCGGGACAGACTTGTTTTGCTGAGACAAGTAGATGATGTGTCTCTCACATATTTTAGAAAGTATAAATTCACTGTGTTCAAATGTAGGTCAGTTGCTTCATGAACCAAATCCAGATTGCATGTTCGGTTGCATGATTCGATTGCCTTCTGTAATAAATAGTTTAACTATTATACTTGATTCATCCTCCGAGTTTTACCTTCATCAAAGTACATATTCAAACAAATGTTGTGTTTCCACGACAATTTGATATTGGTCTGTAGTTGTTAATGATAGAAGCATCTAGGCTCCTCTTTTTTAAAAGGGGTTTAACAACTTTATTTTTCAAGGCTTTTGGAAAATTGCCTGATTGGAGAGAGCTGTTAACTATTTGCAATATATTTTCAAAAAGGACGCAAACTCATTGCATTTATCGGTGGAGAGGAGTGCAGGGGGTCTTTGTGTTGGGGGGTTTGTCAGCCTATCATCGGTTGCAAATAAGGTTTGAGCATTATTAGTGTTACTGTTAATGATATTGGAGAAGAAAGATTCTCTAGCACTTTTCAATGCTAAATTATAGGCATGGAGGCTCTCTTTATAGATTTCATGATGAACGTGAAGTTTGCTTTTCCGCCAGTTGTGTTCAGACTTACGGCATTCGCTTTTCTGAACTGTTACAGAGGCAGCATTTCTCCAGGGGGCTTTTTGCTTAGCAGAAAATATTTGTACCGTAACAGGCGCAATGACATATATAACATTCACAATTTTGGAATTAAAGTTATCTACAAGATCATCAACAGAACTTGAGGTGAGGGGTGGTAGCATAGACAGTGTTTATGCAGGTAGGGATGCAGGTTAGATAACGTGACATGGCCCCTTAAAAAGAGAAAAAGCTGGGACGGACAACCAAATCTCAACATTTTCTCCAAAACTCCAAAACTTGCGAGATTGGCTTACGTTAGCGTATCTCGCCCTTCTCACCTTGGCCTACCCGCATGTGAAAATGAAATGCTTTTCTCACGTCACGCCTTATGACCAATAAAGTCTACACGCACGTTAAAAAACTATTTACATCAGCCGCAATGCGAATATGCGGATGGAATACTCAACCTATATAGCCTAGTGAAGACGAGCTTATGCTCCGACCTTTCACCAAAATATCCTATGTATTTAGAGGATTCAAGCATACTGTGTGTTAAATAGTGTAGCGAATGGCTGTTCGCGGATGAGGGGATTATGATAAATGGGTGTTTTTTGGAGCATTTAGTTTCCCTGTTCAATAACTAAAATAGGCTATCACCCTTTTCATAGAAAGTTGGTATCCAAAACGAAACTGTTGTTATACAACTGCACACCTTCGTGTTATCAAAAGCAACCGATATTCACGTACCACAATGCAAGTAAACATTGGCTTGTAGCGCCGACCGCTATCGAGATGAATGATCAATACATATAGCGATAAGTATAGGTCTATGATTGTAGTTTACCACTATGGAAGCAGTAAGAGCACTGAAACATCAGACACTGAGACCCCTTGTAATAATCAAGGTTAAGGTGTGTCCCCGACTATGAGTGTCCCCTTTCACGTGTTGAGACAGTTTAAATGTGTCCAGGATAGCAAAGAGTTATTTCGCACTATGGTCATTGGAATCATCAATATGAATATTCAAGCCACCTGTTAACTGATAACTAGACGATCAAAGTCAGTGGAAATGTTAGACAGTAGTTCTGTAAAGTCATCAAAAAATGTGTAGCAGAACTCTGGGGGAACATTTCAGTACAGCACAAAGGTATTCAAAGGATGGGAAATCACCAAGTGACACGTCTTTGCCCTGAAATACATTCTTAAATAAAACAGCGACCCCTCCACCTCTTTTTACAGATCTCAACAGGGGATTGTCCCATTCTGTTACACGTTTAGAATATTACTTTGTCAAATTCTTCGTGCAAAAAACTCACATTCATTCTCGTTGTTGTCGTTTTACTTGTCATGTTCTTATTAATCTCGCTATGGGTTAACTGTTAACTGGTGCTCATAGAAAGTAACAGACCACAGGTTAACAGGATAACGCTACAATGCATGACCCTCTCAACCCACTTGTCCCCTCCCCATTATATAATACATGATTTGAAGGCGGCTCATTTATGCTATATTGTATTCCCCCCCTAGAAAGAGATAATACTTCCAGACACCTGTTGGAGTGGAGGCCGCAGTCGTTGGATATTCCCTGCCCATACTTACTCTACTTACTTAGTAATTACGAAGTACAATGAGGAAAAGAGTTACTGAACAATCTGGTGGCGGGAATGTGTCCTCTTCCACATTCATGCAGACGATAAAAACTGGATGCCAGGAAAAAAAGGGGCTGATGTAAGTTTTATTTTGGAAAAATTGTGGTCATTCGAATCATCATAACCATTGGAGTATAACTGGAACTAATACAATATAACTAACATAAACCATCTCCCATGGTAATAAACAACCACGTTCCCTCTCTCACACACCCTTCGGTCTCTCCCTGCAGATCAAAATTGTGGCTTTGGGTGAAAAGAGGCGCATTTGCACTTTGTGCTATTTGTATGATGATGCCAATCGTGATCGAGCTTCCTGAAATAATAAAGCAGCGTGTATATTATCATCGAAGTAAGTTAACCAAATCCAACTATGCAAAAGTACCCTGTAAATGTATCTCCATTAAACCTTTGTTGAATTATATTTATATAAGCAAACTTTTACCTTTATCTATTTGCAGTCAGAGTACCATTTGTGTTTGATCTCAGTCAACCGACTGAACTGGCACTTAATCACACCATCAACATGTACCTTACACCTGAAGAAGGAATCTCCCTTGGCGTATGGTGTGTTCACAAGTCCTAGGCTACATTTCAAGTAAGGATTTGAAATGCTGACTTATGAAAGCTCTATATTATAATCACTATCATTGTTCCTCAA
>OOFG01005329.1:7207-18166 GCA_900323295.1 Molva molva
GTGGTTCCTTTCTTTTGTTGATGAATATGAGTAATACTTTAAATAAATAACTTTTCAGTTTCATGAATGTGCTGTGTGTAGGAAGTTGGAAAAGGAAGCTGTAACAGAAAGATAATGTGCAAGAAACTGTACAGCCCACCCTTCCCACTGCAGGGTGTACACTTTTTTCAATTTATAGATAACAGATACTATTTTACAGTGGAGCCACTTATCTGTCTATTTGCTGTCTTCTGAATCCCAGTTCCCCAGACCCTTAGTTATATCCTGAGGTCACCACTAATGTTGTGGTTGGTTCTGTTTGTCATGTTTCACAAAGGCTCCAATGTTGATGTAATATTACTGAATACTGAGAACAGTGAGTGACTATTCAGTAATGGCAGTGGCAGTATGTTAAAGATACATTTCTTATTTCTAAATAATAATGATAACGTGAATACATTCTGACTCCACTTCAATGCTAGGTCTAACCATGGCAGCTTGACTGACTCAATGGCTTTTTTTCAAAGATAAAGGCTTATGGGAAGAACAGATACTGTAATCGCATTTACGAGACGCATCTTGAATTTGTATTTTTTCCACCACACGAGTCTATTAAATGCATTTTAGCTTTTTATTGTATAATGTACAAGTGGAGTTTAAAGTTATGCTTGCAAATCCAACATTACAGCCGCAGCCATCTACCAAATACTTCCGCGCAAGCGCACAATAAACGTCAGGCTATCAAATTGGTCCAACAGCGGGTGTGAAAATGGTAGGTAACCAAAAGAAACATAAACCATCGGATTGTTATGGTGCTGGTAAGGATCGATCCTATGATAATGAAAGTGTTATACAACGTAGAGGTACCGTGGTATTTGTTTTCAGGCTACAACACTATTTACCTCAGTATTTAGCCACCAGAAATGGAAGGTCAGTAGCTGATATTTTGAGACCAGTTAGCTAGCTAGGTTCAGCTCTCTTTTTGGTAGCTTCGTAACTTCAACTGAGATCACGTATGCTGCTTGGCGTAAAACAGGCTGAGACCGTAATAGTAGGAGATGTAAGTATGATAGTTTTACTATCATACGGATGGTCTTCATTTGGCTGTTGTATGAAGATGAACATTGCCAGAAACACAGTCAACTCGGCTAACAACAGCAGCCACGACACTGTTCCTTTCTAAAGATAATGCCACTATATGTCCTGGTATGTATTGATGATGTCAATCAGAATATAGATTAGAATATAGATTAGAATATATATACAGAATATAGATTATTGCCAGTCATTCGATTGAGGATTTGTATTGTTACAGAATATAGATTATTCTATTTAGAAAAGGGCTAAGTAAGCAAGTGTTTGACCCTCACCAAAACTAGGGAGAGTTTGCCTGCTTGCATGATTCTTGTCCTTATTTTTTGAGTCATAGCGGCACGGTACTGGTTTTAACTTTGCACCTTAAGATCTCCTAGATGGCATCCTCTCCTCAAGTTACATCTATGACCATACTTATTTGGGAGTCCAGCACGTGCTTGCATAATACTCGGTAGTAAGCCTCAGAATAGCTCAATGTTGGCTATGCCCAGGACATAATTACCACAGATCTTTCCCCCTGCCCTCTTCACTCCCCTCTCGATGTCTGTTTACCGGTGTAACCTACTAACTTTCGATCGCTTACGGTACTACAGTTGTCCTCATGCCTGTTGGGGTGTGCGTCTCGCTATTTGTTGTTGTGTGTATCTTGGTCTGCGTATGTCTCTTGCTCCCTGGCCTGTTTCCGTCGGTGCCTGACAGTCCATGTCCTGTACTTGTGCAGCATAAGCTGAAGTCATCGCAGCGGGACAAGGTTCGGCAGTTCATGTCGTTCACGCAGGCGGGGGAGAAGACGGCCGTGTACTGCCTCACTCAGAATGACTGGAAACTAGAGGTTGCTACGGACAACTACTTCCAGAACCCTGATCTCTACTGTAAGGAGTCAATGAAATCCTCTGTGGACAGGAAAAAGTTGGAACACCTCTACAACCGGTACAAAGGCAAGTATGCAACACTTCACAGCCCACAGGCTTTATAAATATTGTTTGTTTGTGTGTGTGTGTGTGTGTTTTTTCAGCGGCATAATTGGCTACATCTGCCACATGTCTTGTTTGTGATAGATCCCCAGGACGAAAACAAGATCGGGATAGACGGCATTCAGCAGTTTTGCGATGACCTCTCTCTTGACCCCGCCAGCATCACGGTGCTGGTCGTGGCATGGAAGTTCCGCGCCGCCACCCAGTGCGAGTTTAGCAAGAAGGAGTTCATGGATGGCATGACGGAGCTTGGGTGAGCACCATCGTCAGATTCATCCCGGTTCTGTCATGTTCTGCAGTTAACCCTTGATTTATAATCAGCGGTGTTTATTTACTGGTGTTTCTCTGTGACTAGGTGGGTATACTCTATATTTATAGATGTACCACACCACAGCCTAAGGACATTATTTTGTTCATGTCCGACAGCGGAAGTTATGCAGTGCTTTTGTACCGTGTCAGCTGACATGCTTCAGATTGTATTTCAACAACACTTGGACTGGTGGAACAACAACAACTGTGTTTTTAGGGGCATGTTATCGGGGTGCAATGTGTAATCATACGTACACAATGTATGTTTACAGTGTGTGTGTGTGTGTGTTTTTCTCTCCAGGTGTGACAGCCCAGAGAAGTTGAAGGCCCTTTTGCCAAGACTGGAACAGGAGCTTAAAGACTGTGGAAAGTTCAAAGACTTCTACCAGTTCACTTTTAACTTTGCTAAAAATCCCGGCCAAAAGGGACTAGGTAAGCTAGCTGAGACATTGGAGTACAACGGCTTGATAGTGGATTGCACACAACAATGCGTGGGTATTTGCCTTTATTTATTTGACACCTATGTCCTCTGTTTCAGATTTGGAGATGGCTGTGGCTTACTGGAACCTGGTTCTAACGGGCCGTTTTAAGTTCTTGGACCTTTGGAATAGATTCCTGTTGGTAAGCTAGTCAAGGGGATTACATTCATATAAACAGTTGTATACATGTATATTACTCAGTTATTTACATGAAAAAACATGTATTTTCTTTGTAGGAACACCATAAAAGATCAATCCCAAAGGACACGTGGAACTTATTATTGGACTTTGGAAACATGATTTCAGACGACATGTCAAATTATGATGAGGAAGGTAAGTTTGGAAGTTATTATGGATGTCAAACGCAAGCTATGTCATGAGATATTTTAATGTAGAAGAGAAAAAATGCATACTGTGCCTTATATACTGTAGTCATTTAGAAGCCTGCAGCCAAAGACCTTGTATTTTCCTTAGGACAACCCAGAAGTTATGTTTTGCATAAACTTTCCCCATTCAATCTTTGTCTTTCAGGAGCATGGCCGGTACTCATAGACGATTTTGTGGAATTTGCACGACCTATTGTGACAGGATCAAAGCGTAAAACTCTCTAAAACTCTAAAAATCAAATATTGTGGAATACCTGAACTTTTTTTCTCTCTCAAGTGACTTCATAGTAGTTTTTTTTTATTTATTTTTTTTTTTAACTTGTTTAATAAAAAAAAAAAAGGTAGACTTCAGAGAGAGAGAGAAACGAAAGAAAGCCGAAGCACTTGGAACTCTTAAGAACACCGCCTAGCCGGGAGCTGAGCAATAACAACAACAGGCTTCATTGCTCTTCTGACAAAGATTGAGGTGTCAAATTGACAATTGCCATTTTGCCTCTGCCACTCCCATCGGAGCTGCTCTTTCCGGGACACCTCCCCCCCAAATCGCCCTCCAAGAGGAGCGCAGTTCCGCCAGACACAGCCTCGACCTCAGAGGGGGTGGGGGGCTGACAGAGAAGGAGGAGGAGGAGCAGCACTTAAGAGGACTCCACTGGCCACCTCTGTACATAGAACGGACCGGAGACGAGGAGCATTCGGTGTGTTTGAGGTCTGGGTTGTGTTTTGTCTGGCTGTACAGTTTTAAGTGCTGTGGATCATGATCCCCGTGTGTTCTAAGCTCACACGTCCCGCGGGGAGAGAGTGCTCGCTACACCAGCACCAACACAACTGATGTGTATATACTGTACCTACGGAGACAGTTTACAAAGAATTATATGAAGAATAATATAAATATGTTACATTTATAAACGCAAGGAGGATTGATTTGTGTACAGCGGGAGACCTCTTGCCGGACGCCTCAGTATCATCTGAATGATATGATGGTATAGCTGTCAGCTATGGATCTTTCAATTTCATGAAATAGTTGAGCGGATCATTGAAAGCATGAGAAACAACATTATTTTGGTTAAATTCTGTTGGGTTTCAATAATAAATTTGTAATTTAAGTAAAGCTTGTGCTTCGATTTAAAGAATTTTGTTGTTCACAGGATTTCAAATAATCCCATTTGATTACTTTGCTGTGATCTTGATAATTATCACTGAGTGTATTCTGCTCTTATCCGATTGTATATTTATGTGCGTATATTTCAAATGAAATGATTATTAAAAATAATTATAAGGTAATATCCATTTCAAAACATGTTCCCCGTTTACTATTGAGGTACAACATTTAGGAAGGCAAAGTATTTTAATGTAATGTCTATAGTCATACAACTTCAACTTGCATCTGCTCCTCTTATTTTCTTTCTCTCATTTTTGGTTAAGAATGCTGCATTGCTTAGACTCCCTACAAAAACATTTAATAAAAACAACCTGCATTGAGTATCCGTTGTGGATAAGGGATGAAACTACAACTCATAATAGGTTTGCATTTGTTACGATACTTCCACTATGGAGTTCATGGTGTTGGTATCTTACAGCAGATGATTAAGGTTAACAACAGAGGGGTGACAAAATATGCCTTTTGAATGGATAGGCCTACTCCGATTATCATTTTTATCATGGGACTTTCATGTTCTTAAATTCAATGTTACAACATCGTTCATTATTGTTGGTCATTACAATGGGTAATGGATTTTGTTTAGAGTATTAAAAAGGGATTAATAAAGCATGACATGTTTTCATTATCAAACATGTATTTACTTTCATTTTTGACAAATCTTATCTTATGCAATCACAACCATGCAGTGAAGTTATATGTTTATAGACTTCCTTCTTTATATATCTTTAATGTCAAGTTGAAATCCCATTGAATATGTTGAATTTCTTTCGATATGCCTTACATTCGTAAAAACAAGGTTTCTGTTACATATTAGTAGCCTAAGGCAAAATAATATCCAAACAATATTTGCAACTTTTTTAAATGCACCCAAATGATGGGCTACCTGTGGCTTACCTGGGCATTTAAATTGGTTCCGCCTCCTTGTGCTGCAGTAGAGGTGACGTTTGAATTTTAGATCGCTCTCTCCCGTAAGGTAATATTTGTCCCTAGAGCATTGTTTTCTTAAGGCTTAACATTGGCCGACATTTACTTTAACTCCGTACTTTCTGAAAGTACGCTGCCTTAATGGACATGGAATCAAATGGGAAGGATCAGTCTCTCGCTACCAGCGACGGGTAAGCGGTATTCAGTTCTGTTGATTGACTTGCATCTTACGGTGACTTATATTCGTTGCAAGGGCTCCGAGGGGTTTAATATCTGTTAGGATTGGGTTGTTTGCGTCGAGAGATCTAACAATGAACGTAGGCCATACCCCGCATATTGTTAAACACTATTATTGATAGGTCAATACTACTCGACACTGTAGGCATTAACCGTGGAGCCATTGAACTTTGAAGACTTTACACACTTGCTACTGTAGGTTGATTCCACACATTGACTTGCATCATCCAGTATCCTAATCTACACGCAATACTATTCTCTTCTTTAAGGACCTTGATTTTTGGTGATTATGCCTTGTGTGGCTAAAAAAGTAACGTAATGCCGACTGAGCAACTGTCATTCGATCTTCTAGCAAGAGAAACCCTACCCGGCGTAGGTCATTGTAGTTTTACTCATCAGGGAATATAACATAAGGCTATGTAAAAAAAAAAAAAGAAGACCTGTGTTGAACTGTTCTAGCCATGAACATGAGTGCTCAACCGTTTATGTAATAAGTAGGCCTACATTTGTTTTTAAAACACCCATAGAGTGGACGCATATGGGTTCTCAATACCTCAGGCCTGGGAATCCTACAAAGAGGCCATGAATGAGTATGGAGTTGTTCTCAACAGAAGATCTATGAAATGGTCCAAACTTCTTCAGGGGAAAGCTCACATTGAGAAAAATCTGACAGGTAGATTTGGTATCACATTCAGCTTTTCTCACACGTTAACGATATGTGAATATGATGTGATCTATATTTGTTGTTGTATTTGGAAGTTAAAAGGTATGTGCGTAAAGGTATACCCAATGAGCATCGTGGTAGAATCTGGATGGTATCCAGTGGGGCCCAGGAACAACTTCAGTCCCACCCAGGTTTCTACCACTCTCTGCTGGCCATGGAGCACGACCCTAAGCTGCAAGAGGTCATTCATATAGGTCAGCGGCCCTCGCAATAAAAGACTTTTGTCCTTCTCGAGTTCACATTAAGTGGACCTATTGTACAAGGAACTCAGTTATTCCAAATATGTGTATTCTATTGTAAGGCTATCATGCAGTTATGCACTACTTGTTTAACAGAGTGTTAAACCTTGGATTGGAGTGGAGTTATGTGTGTGCAGCTTGAATCCAACATGGTGATTCACTCATCTCCTCTGTGCTCCATGGTAGACATGCACAGGACATTCCCTGACAATGTCCTCTTCCAGAGCACCGCAGAGCCCAGCCAGAGGACGGCCCTGTACAACGTGCTGCTGGCCTACGGACACCACAACAAGGTGGTTGGCTACTGTCAGGTAGAACACGACAGTACACCAGCTAAGGAAATATATTGTCCTATTTGATTTCAACCACCTCTGTTTGTCTTAAGAACAAGGCCAGCCAGTTTTCATTCAGCACTTTATCTAAGATACAAAAGTTTAGATATTTGACACCACATTACGTTTTTAAAGGAAATTACCTAGTGGGGATGCGAATAGAATGTATTTATTTACGTATTTCAATCAAATATATGTATCTTTCATAACATACCACACACAGAAGTAGCCCAGTGCTTGAACCTCCACTGCAGGCCGTTGTCTAAAAGAGACACAATTCATAGCTCGGATCACGGTAAGTTGATCATGAATTGATCAGATCCTGTCTGATCATCACCCTAGTCTCTCATCATTTCAGGGCATGAACTTCATCGCGGGTTACCTCCTCATCATCACTAAGGACGAAGAGAAATCATTCTGGCTGATGGACGCATTGATAGGCAAAATACTGCCAGGTATGCCTACAGCAGATTACTGGTTTTGGCGTTTTCCGTTTCTACACTCTCAATCGTTCCCTCTAGCCCTCCTATTGCCATACACACACAGTGGTAAAATAATCTCAACAATCTCATTGTTGTAGACTACTATAGCCCAGCCATGCTGGGGCTGAAGACCGACCAGGAGGTCCTGGGGGATCTGGTGAAGGCCAAAGCCCCTGCCGTGGGCCAGCTGATGACCCAGTTCCCTGGCATATGGACCCTTGTGGTGTCCCGGTGGTTCATCTGCCTCTACATCGACGTACTTCCTGTAGAGGTAGGAAGCTGACATGGTTTGGGCGCGGCGTGACATTGCGTGAGCAGGGTAGGCTTCATTATCATGGTTTGTTTGTTCATGGTCACAGACAGGGTGTTGTTTGATATGTTGATGATCTGTTCAAATATTTTTGATACGTCGGATTTTGATACGTCTGATTCAAGACACAAAGCACACAATGTCCGCTCACTCGCATTAAAACAAAAACACAATATATTGCACTTAATACACCAGACAACCAGAAGTGCAAAGTGCAATGTGTTTAAGTGGAAAATAACATTTTGTTTAAAATATTAATAACAATGGAGAATTAAGGAAGTTCGTGTTTCTCTTTTACGCTCAGACCGTTCTGCGGATATGGGACTGTCTTTTCTACGAGGGTTCGAAAGTGCTCTTCCGTGTGGCCCTGACCCTAATCCGACACAACCAGCCAGAGATACTGAGGGCCCGCTCTCTGATGGACGTATGCGAGTGTTTCAAAAGCATCACCAAGGGACCCTTCACGCAGGACTGCCACACCTTTATGCAGGTGGGACTTTTTTTAAAAGCACTGCTCTGAACGAATGATTGCCGAATACAGCCTCAACAATGTATTCCTATCGAGTTGAGCGTTGTAGCCCAAACTAGCATTGGCGCTACCTGGGAATAGCGGGCAGCTCGAGTTGTCCACCCTGACGCGGCGTATAAAGATCACACAATTTCAACTTTGACCCCGATTGACGCTGACCTCCCCAAGTGTGTCCAATCAGAATATAGCTTTGTTTGACGTTCTAATACCAAAGGAATCTAAACACCAATGGCTTTCTACATTTCTCCACTCAAATGCATGTTTTAGGAGATAAAAGCGCTGAACTCCCATGTGGATATATTCGGAATGCCCAACCGAGCGTCCAGCTCTTTGCTGACCGCTTCACTGTCTGATACTATATTCATTTAATCTTGAAATACAACTGTCTTTTTTTAAAATCTTTTATCTATCTTGGTTTCAGAAAATCTTTGCAGAGCCAGGAAGTCTGTCTATGGCTACCATCACCAAGATGAGAGATTCATGTCGACAACGCATCATCGTCGAGGAGTCTAGATAACTAACCGGGCCTGGGTTCCATACCATGCTAGCACTCTCCAATCACCTGTAACTATCACATCGCAGTCACTATGACAAAGGACATACAAGTCTTCTTAAAAAATCCTACTGTCGCACTCTTATTTGTAATCTAATCCATATTAGAATTTGAATCCGGATACCTGGTCCTTAAATTCGATTTAGGTTGGATATAGGTTTCCGACATTGTGGAAACCTATACTCTGTGGTCTTATTTAAGTAGCATGCACTTAAGGCCGGCAAAATGCAGAAGTCGCTCTATGCCTAGTAAAAGTAATGAAACATGTTTGGTGTTTGGCATTAGGTGCAAATACATAAATGGTAGGCATGAGCAACATGCCTACCTGTTGCTAGTCCTGTTGGAGCCCCAGCCGGGTCATTCAGTCAATGTCAGAGAGGTCAGACTGCTGTTCTCCCCCACAGGGATGTCTTGAGAGGAACAAATACAGGCATGCTTGGAATTGCATCCCTTCATCTCAAACCAATGTATTTTTGAATTACTATTTCTGATGATCCTCTTTTGTGTGCATTTGACCAGTCTATCCTTACTTCCTTGCTTCTGGTTAATCATGAATTTATTTATTGTTACCTTTCGAAATGCTTTCAAACTACTATTCTATTCAAATAGTAGAAAACTTTTATAAAACGTTGACATACACAGACGTAAGTTGGGTCTCATATGCGTAATGTTTTCCACGTGCATTATATTTGTATACCTGCCAGGGATGGTGGAGCATGCCACCTTCTATGTAAACTAGTGCAGGCTGGCACACATAAGCACGAGTAAATCACACAGTATATATAGTATCTACGGCTACAAAAACACCAGCATACGTTTAGTATTTATATGATACAAATCAAATCACTTTTTTCAAAGCTCTATACAATTGTGAATGTAATAAATTGTAAATGTGAGGAAAAACCAGACAACACAATTTCCTTGTTTTGTCTCTTTAATTAAGCTCTTCAAAAAAAAGAAATTCAAACATTCCAAATTTAAAACCATATTAAATCGCTACATGGCTACATTTCTAGATGGAGAAACATTACTTTTTGTACTTTCCCCTTTCACGTCAAACAATGCATCTTTGAGGAAAATAATGAAAGTACAGTTTGGCCACATTATGATTAAGACACAACAAAGAAAATGTCTCAAATGGCAGCGAGCACTGCTTTTACAGTCGGGTGAGTACCTTATGAATTGGCATTAACCATTAGTTATATATATCCTACTCATGTCACGGGTGGGAAGGCACTGATTAAAACTGAAAAGGATGTTTTGGCCTTTTTATTTTTAAAAAGAAAAGTTTCCTGTGGGCCGTCCTTGGTGCATTTCCCTTTTCCATATGTAACATGGACAAACTATGCATGTCTTCCCGGGTACAGAACATCTGTGTTCCGAGAAAAACATCCTCCTTGTAACACGTCAGAACCTCTTTGTAACAATCACTCCATTACCAAGCAATCCTGAGATTTCATCCAATTCCACCAACAGTAATCGGTTAACGACAGCACCACGTGCACGATGTTGGCGGACGCCACAATGACATCCGATGTAATGTGCATAATTCACCTAATTGCCATTAGACTGTTCAACATGGAAGACTCCAACTGAATCAATAATAATGTAGTTATCGTTTCCACACACAGTTGATAATAGGTGTGGCTGAGGCTCATGTTAGAGCATGGCACAGCAACAAAAACCCAACTGAAGTCACATCTTCATGGGGTTCTTTACGGGGGCCTATTTGTCTTTTCCAGCAGCTCCATCAAGGAGTTACTGCGGGAAAGTCAAAGCTAAACATGCGTACGGGTTGTCCAGAGTAGAACACCTTTCTTTTAAAAAGAGGGTTGAGTTAAGCTGCCAATCCATTATATTCCCTTTACATTGAAACTACAACAGCTCCTAAAGCATTCCCCTCAGAATCCGTTTTTTCCAAGAATCAATAAATAGTACACGATTCGAAAACCTAAACGCTGCATTGGAAGGCAAGAGAAGACTGTGGAAGATTTAATGCTTTACATAACACCCAACTCTGTCTTTATGCAGGGAAGAATCCTATTCTCCCATCCTCTACGATCTCTCACCATAGTCCTAACTGATGCAAAAGAGCACTTCAGTCCAGAAAGCACAACCTTAATAAAACCCAAAATTAACTCATGACATTTGCAAATGTAAAAAGTACCAAAAAAAAGTAGCCAAAAGCTGGGTTGGAAAAAATAACTCCCACCCAGAAAGTAGAGTGCCAGGTAGAAATGATAAGAGG
>OOFG01005350.1:7135-18297 GCA_900323295.1 Molva molva
GGGGGGGGGGGGAGTTTTTTTTAAAAAATGTGTCTTTCAGCGTCTTAGTTACTGATGAATCGCGGCAACCATATAACCAGAGGGACTTGCAGTGAGTTAAAATGCATGTCGTTAAAGTCCCACTGTGTACGATTGAGTCCCTCCCAGTTAGTAGGCAGGAGACTTTCAGATAAAAAAAAAGCTCAAGTGTTCTGTCCCCTCTAACTGGCGATCCTGCTTAACTCGGGTGGCATGAGTGGAAGGGGTTTTTGGAGAATCGATTGTAAAATTCTTGTAAACAAAGGGAGATGTAGAATATAGTTATAGGATGTGATTTTATTGAAATACGATCGATCAGCATTGACTACCCGGGTAACCACGACGGTATAAAATAATGTAAATCCTTAAATTCAAAAGTGTGAATGCAATACATTAAAAAGTCTTGAATATAATTTGCATGAGTCTCAAATATTTTTTGACGCTGTCTGGAGAGGATAAATAATTTCAAACCAGTAAATGTCAAACTTTTATTTATTTTGTGAAATGTTATTGGCCTCCCGTCTAAGTTTATCCCACTGAGATAAACTAACATAATTAGAACAAATACCAACAAATGTTTACTTACAAAACAATTCCAGGTTGAGGACTGTAATTTGACAATACACCGTTGGGCTGTGAAATCTGTATTAAATGTGTTTGTGTATTTAAAAAGTATTGGTCTTAAATTGAACTGGTTGAAACCTGCAAATACCTACCTTAAATATATGTCCAGGTAATTTTAAGCTATAAACTAGTTGAAATGTTACACATTGCGACTTTAATGAACAAGTAAGGTTGTCTTGCACAAGGAGGCCTAAATCAGTACTGTGGACATTGGGGTTTGAACCAAGAGCCTTTCATCTGGTATTGAACAACTTAAACATTCGACTATCCTGCCCCCTTGTTAAAATACAAGCAGTTGTAGCAATGTATTACACACTTAATTTTTTTTTTAATGCCAACTCTTTTTTTTTTCAGGCTGCTTTGCGTCGTGCCAGTGCCATCCTGAAGAGTCAGAAGCCTGTTGTGGTTAAAAAGAAGCGCACCAGGACTGCCAAGACCGCATAAATCTCTCATAGTTCTGAAATAAAACATTTTGTTTTGAAAACACTGCATGGTCATGTGTTTTTGATTAATGTTGATGGATAAGGAGTGTTGTTCGGGTTTATATACACCATTGCAACATTATAATTGGTTGATATTAAAGTAGGTTTAAGCATCTTAACACATATTAGGTGTGGAAACTGAGAAAGGTTGCACTGCTAAAAGTTTGTCAGAGGTTTCTATCTTATAAATGCTTTATAATTGTTGCAATAATTTGCCATATTTTGCTCAGTCGCTTAAACCATGTCCATTATCAAAAATGGAAACTCCTAACTGAGCATAAGACAAATGATTTTTAAACCCTACTACTCTGATATAGAACATGATTAATTGAAAGGATTCCAGAGATTTAGCTGTTCTGTGTTCAGTGTCACATCTTCACTGTTTAAGAAGGGAAATATAGCCTTTTAATAAGTCTACTACCCATTCCCTGGTACATAAAAGGAGCAGACCCATAATACGTTTTATGAGCGTCGCTTGTGTTTCTCCTAAGATGACACCTCTGTAAAAACGATATGTTGCTTATAATCCTTTCAAGGTTGTGCATGCTATCTATGAATATGAATCTACAAACTAAATATGGATGGGTCATTATTAGATCTGTCCTCTTGGTGGGGTTGACCTTTTCCCTCGCCATTGACCCACGTGCTAACATCAGCTCCAACTAATTAAATACAGAATGTCCCTATCGATTAGCTATTTGACAATGTTCCACATGTATATCTACCACCATGCCCTCTGCTACCATAAATCAATAGGAGTGGGAGGGTTACTAGGGTGTCATTGGTACTTATTTATTTCATGTATTTGTAACAACATTAAATATGGATCAAACCAAGTTAGGCAAAGCATCAGTTTGTGGTCACAGATTGACCAGTGGGAAAGAAACATTTAGATTTATTCCAGAGTAACCCACTGGCGGCTTTCCACGTCACGCTTTTGTAGGAAAAAAAACGAGGCTACTCCCCGAGAGTTAAGCTGATGAGATAAACCATTGTTTCTCTGCTGATACACAGCTCCTTCTCACAGTCCTTTATGTACCTGGGAGTGATAGTTAGGTCTTTGTGACGATGTGTACTTTTTTCCCCCTATTGAATCTTCAATGCTGTGGTCGCCATGGGAGGATTTAGGCCAGTGTTGCTGTTTTTAACTCTGGTTCTGCTGGTGAAACAAAGTTCTACTTTTGAACTGCAGGACACCATCCATGCTCTAATAGAAGAGAACATCCACCTTCACGACCAGCTCGAGAACCTCACTCAAGCCCTCAGAGAGCTGAAGAGAATGCTGTGGCACCACTCAAATGGTAACATGATATAGCAAAAAATATATGGGATTATCAATATTCCAATAGAAATCCAGTTGAAATTTGAAGGATTTGTATTTATTTTATCCAGTTAGTGCTTGATTGACTTCTGCCAGTATTTAGTTTTAAAGCTGTAATTGATTGCTCAAGATGAACATCACTTTTTTAGGTTGAAACATTTTGAATAAAGCTTATTCAAAATGAATCCACTTGTCAACAGTTCAAATGGATTGGCTGTGACAATGTCAACGCTGCCAATTCAGTTATTTCTTAATTTCCTGCTTGTTTTGCATATTTAATACTTTCGTTTGAGTCTCCCAATTGACTATTAATTCCGTTTTTGTTTCATTCACCTTAGTCTAACATTCTTCTTCTAAAACATTCTAAAGAGAGTCCATAAAGTACTGTCTTTATTTCTAACTAAATTATATTGTTATTCAAGCTAGCTCTGCTTTTCATCCAGATGAAAATCACCATAACGACCACCATAGCGACCATCATAATGAGGATGCTCGACATATGTGGAATGAATGGTCAGCACATGGTGAGTATTGTTTTTACCCCGTCCCTACCACAGTCTCAAATGCCATTTATTAACAAAGATTCAGTAAACAATATAATATAAATTAAAGCTACAGGCAGCTTTAATTCACTTACCGTAAATCAAAGGGGGTCAGGAGATATGCTTGTCAAATATTTACATTTTCTTTCGATTGCTATAGCGCCCCCTATTGTCCAATCTGGATACATTTTGGATTGATTATAATCTTAACCCATGTTACTTAAGTACACTAAATTTGATGATAATTTGGATCAAGTTAATCCCACATTTCTCTCCTAAAATTTGATTGGACAAATTTAGGTCTCTTTCGGCCAAGTTCTTGGTCAATCGACTACATCTTACATGAGCAATTAAAACCTTCTCCCCAACCGTCAAAAAGTTGATTCTGCTCAAATCGAACATTCGGGCAAGGAACTGTGGTCATTTTTGTCACAAGCCACGCCCATTGTGATGCCACGCCCTGATTGACAAAAACCTGTTTTCATCTTCTGAATTTTGTCCTGAACAACTTTTATGTTCACTCAAAATCCTAGGAGTTCATCTTGACATGATGAAGCGATTATACTTATATGCATTTTTCTTACATCACCCATTCGGATTTCATTTGCACCCAATGTTTTAGATTTTTATTGTACAGACTTACCTTCTCAAGATGGTATATATTGGTCCATAGATGGTATGTACCAAAGGATTTACCTTAAGTCTAAAACCTAGCATCCTTAGGGATTTTAGTATTTTTGACAAAATTAAAAATGGCAGAGAATCTATCAAGACAAAAGTCATAGGTTCTTGAGGCAAATTTGTCACTCATGTATACAATCTTTCATGACTGTAGGTCAAAGGGGTGAGGAGATATGCTTTTTCAAAGTTTGCATTTTAAGACGGTTGCTATAGAGCCACTATTCAGGAATTCTGTGTAAATTTAGTTTTTGGGCCATCTTAAGTCACCTACCTACCATTGTGGAAAGTTTCATAAAAAGCGGTTATGGCTGGGTAGGGGTTTCTGGTAATAAAAAAAACCTGTCAAATTACAATAGGGTGCCTCGCAATCTGTGCTTGGCCTCCACATTACAATAGGGTGCCTCGCTCTTTGTGCTTGGCCCCATAATTAATCAAAACTCACTAAACGCACTAGAAAGTTGTGTAACAGGGCCAATCTCACCATTAGCTGACATTGATTACATCGCCACTACAAACTACACTTTAGGGTCACTGTGGCATTGCAACCAGAAGGAGAATTTGTTTGTGTTTTACTTTTTCATTAAACAGTACCTCAATGCTCCACATTGTAGCACCTCAGTGGTTTGTATGGTTGTTTTGTATTCAAATGTAAGTCTTAACAAGTTGGCATAATCATCTGGTACCAATTCTACCATTTCCTTACCCCTGCCCAAGTGAAAACTGTGCATCCCCTCCAGTGTTAAGGATCGGTGTGTTACCTCAGTGAGACCTTTAACTCCAGATACTAAAATATTTTTTTCTTATTCTGTCTCCCCTCTCTGACAGGCATCAGTGCAGAAACCCATCTTCTGTTGGAGCATGCTCTGTGCGGACATGACCCCCACAACTCTGGAAGCTTTCATGTCCAGACACCCTTCCTGCTCCTCCTGGCCCTACTGAACATTACCCTACTGATGTCTGGCTCTATTTAGGCTACATTAGCCTGCTTCATAAATATATAAATGTACATGGAGTTAATATAGTAGATCTATATTGACTGCCTGTAACAAAAATTATGTTGATACTCAGCCATAAAAGCTGAGAGTGACTGATGTGAGTATATCGAGATATAGGTTGGTATGTTTTAAAATCCTTTCATTCATGTTAGAACCCATCCAGTACATTTTGCTTTTTTGTCGTTAAGTGGTTATTGATTGGTCTAGATTGGACTAATTGACTTATTCATGTGCTGTGAAAAGATTCTATGGAAAGTCTAGTGTGGTGGAATGGCCAGTCGATTGTAGCGTCACAGAGCTGAGGCAGGGCAAAACCAGAGATGTGGGTGATATAATGGGGCATATGGTCTCATTTCTGTACTATTCTTCTCTTAAGAGAATTCATTTAATATGTAAAATATGCGCTCAGAATGTTGATATTATTCCTTTGTAATAGTTTCACTCGTTTCCATAAACTTATTCAAAGATCATGCTTGACTCATTAAACCCAGGGACTTTTTCTCTCATAAATTTGGTCTGAGGAGAAAATGGATGGTTCCAGTGAAAAAGTTATAGGCGGCGGTCGCATAGTCGTTTTTGCTTAGGAAGGTTCCTAACTGAGTGAAATGATCCAGAAGTATCTAAGTGGCAGCCATGATAAGAGCTGATCGAATTCCTAAAATGCTAAGGAAAGGTGCTTCAATGCTTCTTTTCTTATCTCCTTTAGCATTGGTTACACGGGACCATCCTTAACTAAAGGATAGGAGATAATGCCATCCCACAATTCCTTGTAGCAGGAATATTTAAAGCGATGCACCATTCTTCGGTCACAAATGTTAACAGAAATGGTGGTTTAATTGAGAATGGTTGCTCACAATCACCCTTCTGTCAATTTGTATTTATCGTCATGAATCCCATTAATTAGTATGCTTGTATGAAAAAAATTGTTGGTCATGTTTAACGCTTGTGTTCGTGAAAGTCAGAATGGCACGTCACTTCAAATATGGCTGCGACTTGGATATTTCCGTGTCATTTCACTCAGTTAGGAACCTTCCTAAGCAAAAAATAGTATTTGACTGCAGCCTTGGTATCAGTTTGACTATGATGCTTATATAATTAAATATAAATTATATAAATATGATTTTAAAGACTTATGAATAAGTCTGTAATTAGTCTTGTTAAATATATTTAAATAACTAATAACCTATTCCAAAATATCAAGTCTAAAGAACCAAAGCTGTGATACATACCTACCTGTACTTACAATGACGCCTTCCTGATCTGTCTATTACACGCTAAACCATAGTCATAATGACTTATTTCACCATATGCTTTACGAATGGGATTCATTTTCTGTAGTGGTAAATAAAATTAAAGGAAATGCTGAAACAACAAATTCTAGCAAACAAAGCCATGATGACCGTCTTGAAATAAATTCTTTATTTTCTCTATTACCCTATCAAGTTTTTAATAGCCAAACACATATAAAAGTTATAAAACTAAATAAAGCCAAATGCAGCCAGTAGGATTTACACCTCAAAACAGTGAAACACAACAGACATGCACATACAACTAAACAGGAAACAAACTAACACAAATAAATAAAAGATACAAAGCTGAAACAAACACCTATTTAGCACCATAATCCCTATTTGCATGACAACAGATCTTTGTTTTTAGGCCAATATTAACTCTTGTTAAATATGGTGTTTACAATGGAATGAATATGACATGATGATGGAACAGATTTTAGTGTCATTAATTTGTTTTTGTCCTGATTCGCTTCCTTTAGGTCCATTTCATTGTGTCATTGTTAGCATCATGCACTTCTGCAACCCTAGCTCAAACATCACTATTGGTCTTCAAAAACATAAAAGGGTCTATGCTTAACTATGCATGTGTATCCTTCATGTGAGTGCGGTGCGTGAATGAGATAATAGGGGGACTCTAGTCTATATCCAGGTCGGAGTCGTCATCACAAAGGTGCTGCACGATGGAACCATTGCGGATGGTCTTGGGCATGACGGTGGCGGGCTTGTCCGGCAGAAGGCCGTACTCCTGCAGCAGCGCCTCCACGTCCACAGCAAAGAAGTCCTCTCCCAGCTGGTCAGTGACCCGCACGAAGTTACCGATCAGGTCGCCGGCCTTGTACACCAACAGCGCGGGCAGGGCGCTGCCCCGGAACAGGGCACTGGTGCTGATGGCCGCGCTGCGCACGCTGCAGAACTTGACCAGCGGGTACTCCTGCGCCAGGCATAGCAGGCTGCCGCGCATTGCCTCACAGCCGGCCACCTCAGGCTCGTAGATGTGGATCATCACCAGCGTGCTCTTGTCCTCTTTGTCCAGGGCCTCAAGGAAGTCCTCACCACTTGCCAGCTCGAAGATCTGCGCAAAGCGCTTGCCACGGCACAGCTGCCGACGCATCTGCTCGATGCGCTGCGTGCGGTAGTGCTGCAGGAAGTCCTCGTCGTCCTCCTGCTCCTGCAGCATGTTGTACTCCTGCATGGTCATCTGTGCAGAACGGACACGCACACAATTTGAAATGCATGTGAATTTTCATGTACACAAATATTTTATATAAAAACATCTATAACCGTATATTAAATGCAACTGAAAATTGACATTTTGCGACGTGCATCACTGCAGTCAGCTCTCTTATAGTTAATGTGTTCCTTATCACACCCCGCACCAATTGAAGTGGGAACTGGGACAAAACAGCTAGGAACCATGGATGCATAATACATCTTACTACAATTACCATGGTAATTATTCTACATCTAATTAAAACAAGGTAAATTAAGTCATAAAAAGAACGGACAGCAGCACACTTTACTTGACCGTAGTTATTGATTGGGGTGAATGGGCACTTGAGAATGGGAAAATGATTAAATATAATTATATGAATCAAATGATTAACATGTTTTGGGAAACTACACATTGTTCAACGTTAGTTAGTTAAATTATTAAAAGCAGGGTCTAATTCTTATATGCATATTTCTATAAAGGAAATAGCATATGACATGCTTCCGCTATTCATATCTCTGCAGAAATGCTTTTCTCTGAGACACAAAAAAGCAAAATGTGAGGAAAATATAGGGCGGCCAACTCTCAACTCATGTGCTTGTTTGTGCACATCACTGGTGACTGCCTCCCTCCAACCTCCCATCTGAACACCGTGATGAAGCACACAATTATCCAAATTGATAATTGACAACTTCTCATTAAAATTCTCCCGAGAACGAGAAAAAGCATTATCTGTGGGCTTATTGAATGATGGTGTTTGACCCCAAACTGTATCTCTTACTTTCCCATTGATCTTGTCTTCAAGCTCCTTCTGCTTCTCCTTGTCGTTCTCCAGGTCGAGGTCTGAGCGGCAGGTCATGGACAGCTTCTTGATTAGCCTCTCCATTTCCTTCTTCTGCTCCTGCCTCTGCTCCACCTCCAGCTGCTTGTATTTCCTCCAATCGTTGATCACCCCCTTCGGGCCTGAGGAACAGATTGTGGCCCATTTGGTAATTGGTCTACAACTTTCAAGCTGATACATGATACTATATTTTTTTCACAGATGATATTGTGTGATCAACACTGATCAGGAAAAGCTTGATGGCGACTAAATCGCACATTTGCAGCACGCAGAATTTGGTATTGCAACACATTATAATCAACATTATATTGTTATGGTCATAGGATTGGTCTCAAATATCGAAAGTCTGATAACAGACAAGCTTACATGTGGGTGAACATTTTCTTTCGCTTCAAATGTATTTTGACCAATTCTGTTGGAGAAGGCAAGGAGTAGAGGCAAGGAGTAGTAAACTTACATGGAATGGGTCTCTACTTGAAACAAGTTGTGCGGAACCACAAGAAACATGGTTAGCTGACCATTACTCTCGGATCCAGAAGATGAACGATAACTAAAACAAAAGCATTGTGTTCCCATTGTCTATATCCCTCCTTGGCCAACAGCGAACACAAACTCGGCACGCACTGGTAAACTAAGCTTGTCCTGTAGATGGTGGGGAGACGAGCTAAAACTTCCTGTCTGCACACCGTCCTTAGACAAAGTGTGTGCAAAGGTTGAAAATCAAACCTGTGAAGTAGACTGGCCAATGTAGAAATACATTTGTTAAAATTGCCTCTAAAACCTCCGTCTTGCCAAATGATTATATCTTCGGAAGAATATATTTACATTTACATTTAGGGCATTTAGCAGACGCCTTTGTCCAAAGCAACTTACAACCATTCAGACACCGACGGCGGAGTCAACCATGCAAGGCGACAACCAGCTCGTCGGGAGCAGTTAGGGTTAGGTGTCTTGCTCAGGGACACCTCGACACTCAGCTAGGAGGAGCCGGGGATCGAACTAGCAACCTTCCCGCACTACCTCCTGAGATACTGCCACCGCAGTTATATATCCCTTACAAAACAGGAAACACTGTAACTTCGCCCCTTGCAATTTCTGGTTTCAAGCCCAGGTGCTGTGCAGTCTTCCCCCAGAAGTTTGGCTATAGCATTGTCGAACTTCTGGATCCGCAATTAGGGTACGATAGTTAAGCGGTTAGGGTGTTTAGACTCCCATCCCAAATGATTCCGGGTTGAACCCAAATGTTCACAGTCTAACCAATAGGCATCCATGAGCAAGATGCATAACCTTGACATACATCTAAAAGACATAATTCACTGCAAGTTGTTTTGGATGATGTGCTGAATGACACAATAGTTAATAGTATATTAAAAGCACAGTGAGAAACTAGGTCACATTAGTAACCTGTGTTGACGGCACTCCCATCTGGGCTGTAGTCTATCTCTGGCTCCAGCACATCTGGGTTACGGATGGTCTTGGCCTCCCCCTCCTCGTCCTCATTTTCGCTGCCCTCGTCTTCGCTGCTGCTGTAGTAGTACTGTAGCTTCTCCCCCAGGAGCTTATCGTCCAGCGTTGTCATTGCTACTGCTCAACTGTCAATGTGAAGAGGTTGAAATTGTAATAAAAAAATGGTTACAATACAACTTTTAACTTCCCATATAGTGTGGCTTGATATTTAAACGTTGGGTGTGTGGCTACCATTTGGATGACTACTTAACACATCACTCTTTCTCTTATAGCCTAATCATGCATTTATCAGATTACTTACATACTAACGTTAAGTTACATAGAATACCTGCATATATTAAAAAAAACATGGAGGTATGTCAAATGAAATAGCTTAGCAAAGAGATGATAGAATATTTAAAAATAGGTAACTAAGGGCAGCACAATGGGTGATCCAATATCCTGGAGCATCAGCCTTAACATGATTAGTGACAAAAACAAGTAAGCTGAATACACTATTCTATAAATAACATTTCTTTAGGGCAGACCTAGTCATTTTATAATTCCAGTCCCATTAAAAAGCCAAATAGTTGACAGCTAGCGGTAAGTAATTTAAGACGAACTAAACGCTTGACGTTTAAAGCAGAAATGTATCTGCAATTAAATACAAAGATGGAATTCTCTAAGTAGGTCACCAGCTAACAGCAGCTGACGTCTCCATTGTTGGAAAAGCTGTAGCTTCCCATCTGCTCGCACTAGGTATGAATGCTAGCCTCTAGTGCTAACTACCTGTCTACGCCTGTACAACGCAAAAGAAAAGCGATTTGTTAAACTAATTCCACTGTCATGATGGACAGCATTATTCCTCAACGATACATTTTTGAAAAGCTTTATTATTATTATTTAAGTTCGTTTTTATCTTACCTTATCTTTAAAAATAGGAACGCAACTCAAGCCGCAGCTAAACAAATCCAATCTGCTGGAGGATTAAACCACTTCCTGGTTGGATAACAAAATGGTCACACTGGTGATGACGCGCAGAAAAAGGAACCGCCCTCAAAGCCCACTACATAGCGACAACAGTATTTTTATGTGGAAAGAAAATCATGCATCGTCATTTTTATGCTTCATTTTTATGTAGATTGAAATCTACATAAAGCAGTGCTGCCCCAGTGGCACGGGCTCTTTGTCATGCCCGGGCAGGGGCGCCGCTAGAGACTTTAGGCCCTATGAAAGAATATAATATTGAGCTCCCACCTACCACCCAACAGCCTAGAAAACCCATTTGACGACCCGTTGTTTAATAGACTGGTAGCTCTAGTTTAGTCTAGTGTTAATTACACAATACTTAGCCTACTGTCATTGACCATTGATGTATGAATGTCAGAGGGACATGAGTGGCCTCTCTCATTACTGTTGTTTACTGGCAAAATAATACATGTGAATTCAAAATCAGTTATAACCAGTAACGCCAGTAATAACCCGCTGGCTCTAAACACCTCTGTAAAATGTCACAGAAAAGACACAGACCTACCTCATACCCTGCTATTACGTTTCACCACTAGGTGTCAGTATTTAGAGACCTACCCTGGCTATAGCTAGTAGATAAGAAAATGGGTGTAGGCCTTGCTGCTGCAAACTTCCTCAGTAAACAGACTTCCCAGTTTATCCACTTGTCTCCTCCTTTATTGATTCATATATATATATATA